>ML803870.1:267527-295460 GCA_009831015.1 Picea engelmannii | reverse complement strand
ACCTTTCTCCAGCCATCATGGTCTCTTTTTCAACATATCCCCTCTCAACAGTCCTGCAATATATATTCATAATATTATTCACATTCATCGACCTTTTTCACAAGGTCCATTCACATCACACATTCACATTTTTGGGTTTGCCACAGTTCTTTGCCAGGATAGTTATTTTTACAAACTAGGGGAAACAGGGTGTTAGAATTCCCTCCCCCTTAAAGGAACATCATCCTCGATGTTCTTATCTATCAACATGACATGCATGTACATAAGTAAACAAAATCAGATATGCCTGTCTCATGGCATCCTCCATTTCCCATGTAGCCTCATCTGGGCCAAAATGTCTCCACTGCACCTTGACCTGTGCAATGGTTCGGTTCCAGAGCGTGGTTTCCTTTCTATCCAGTATGCATTGGGGTTCTGGTAGAAATTCTCCCTTTGGTTCCACCTGGATCACAAACCAATCAATTATATGATTAGCACCATGTACATATTTCTTCAATAATGAAACATGGAAAACATTATGTGCTTTTATTGTGGGAGGAAGTGTTAGCCTATAGGCTACATGTCCCACTCTATCTAGAACCTCAAAGGGTCCAGAATACCGAGGTGCCAACTTGGCACAAGCTCCCATTTTCAGGGAACTCTTCCTAGGCCTAAATCTGAGATATACATGATCTCTCACTTTGAACTCTCTTGGAGTTCTCTTTTGGTCGGCATAACTTTTCTGTCAGTTCTGAGCGACCTTCAGGTTTTGTTTTATCTGAGTCACCTGCTGTTCCATTTCTTTCAACATGTTGGGTCCAAAAGAAATCATGTTTATGGGATTACTCCAACTAACTGGAGTGTTACACGGTCTACCATAGAGGACTTCGAAGGGACTCATCTTTAAGGATGCTTGGTAGCCGTTGTTGTAGGCGAATTCTACCAGTGGTAGATAGTCTTCCCACTTCTTGGGTTGATGCATTACATGCATTATTAGCATGTCTTCAAGTATTTGATTCACTCTTTCTGTTTTTCCATTGGTTTGAGGGTGATAGGCGGTGCTAAACAACAACTTGGTCTCTAAACCAACCATCAGTGACTTCCAAAAGTTCGAAGTAAACTTCGTATCTCTATCAGACACGATCTCTTTCGGCATACCATGCAGTCTGAATATCTCCTTCATGAATACCTGGGCGATATCGATTGCTTTGCAAGTTGATTTGACAGGGATGAAATGAGCAGACTTGCTCAATTTATCCACCACTACCATAATGGCGTCATTCTGTTTGGTTGAGGTTGGTAATCCAGTGATGAAATCCATGGAGATGGTTTCCCATTTCCATTCTGGGATCGGTAAAGGTTGCAATAATCCTGCTGGGTGTCGATGTTCTACTTTAACCTGCTGGCACTCTATGCATTTGGCTAAGTACTTGGCTATGTATTTCTTCAATCCAGGCCAATAAAATTGTTTCCTGGTGGCAGTGATAATTTTCTGGTGTCCTGGAAGACCAATATAGGGTCTTTTATGTAGTTCATCCATAATGAACCTCTTCAAGTCGTCACAATTTGGAATATACAGTCTATTTATGTAAGTGAGAAGACCTCCTTCGGTCATCTAGTAGCCTTCATATTTTACCCCGGTGGGCTCTTACTGTAGGTACGAGGTCACGGTCTAGACAAATGGATCTGTCTTTTGTGCATTTCTGACTCTTTCTTTGACATCTGTCTCACAGGTGCTCACCGCTGCCAGGTGAATTGTTTTCATACTTTTACTAAGGTCATCGACCACCCTATTTTCCTTTCCTTTAATGTGTATGATTTCAAAATCAAACTCGCTAAGGAGGGCCATCCACCTAGTTTGCCTAGCATTGAGCTTTGGTTGATCAAACAGGTATTGCAATCCACAGTGATCTGTCATAAGTACAAATTTTCTTCCCATGAGGTAATGCCTCCACATTTTCAAGGCATGCACTATGGCAGCCAGCTCTAGATCATGGGTCACATAGTTGACTTCATGCTCGTTCAATTTTTGGGATTCATAGTAGATCACACTTCCTTTCTGCATAAGGACTCCTCTGAGCCCTTCCTTACAGGCATCTGTGCACACGAGGAAGTCAACTTTTGGATTGGCGATTTTTAGCACGGGTGCATGGGTCAGTAGATGTTTCAGGGTTTGAAATCTTTCTTCACATTTCTCTGTCCACAAGAATTTTGTCCCCTTCTTTTGGAGGGAAGTGATTGGACAACCAATCTTGGAGAATCCTTTTATAAATCTCCTATAGTATCCTACTAGTCCCATAAAGGATCTAATGTCTGAAACATCCTTTGGGGTAGGCCATTCCATGATAGACCTGATTTTATCAGGGTCTACCGCTATTCCCTCTTCGGAGAGAACATGGCCTAAGTAATGTATTTGCTTCTGGAAGAATTCACATTTGCTGAATTTGGCATAGAGCTGATGTTCTCTTAGCAAGTCTAAGATGTTCTTCATGCTCTTTTCTATTCTTGGAGTAAATTAATATATCATCAATAAAAACAAGAACAAATTTGTCTAGGAACTTGCTGAGTACATTGTTCATCAAGAACATAAAAGTGGCAGGGGCATTGGCCAACCCAAATGGCACCACCACAAACTCATAGTGACCATACCTCGTTTGGAAGGTAGTTTTATGGATGTCTTCACCCTTGATTCGGACTTGATGGTATCCCGACCTCAAATCGATCTTTGAGAAAATAGACGCACCCCCCAATTGATTGAATAGGTCATCGATCCTGGGCAAGGGGTACTTGTTCTTTATGGTTACCTTATTGAGTTTCTTATAATCTATACACAGTCTAAGGGTACCATCCTTCTTTTTCACGAATAGGACTGGTGCTCCCCATGGAGACACACTGGGTCGAATATAGCCTTTATCCATCATTTCTTTTAATTGCAACTTGAGTTCGACTAACTCGGGTGTGCTCATCTGGTAGGGTGTCCTAGACACTGGCACCGCTTTTGGTGCAAGTTCTATCGAGAAGTCAATGTCCCTTCTCAGAGGTAAACCCATTACCTCTTCCGGAAACACATCTCTGTATTTTCTCAGGATAGGGTGATCGTCAGGGCTTGGTTTGTCACCTTCGATTGTTTTCAACACCTGTATTGCATATAGGGGACATCCCTTTCGGTAATACTTTCTCATTTGCAGAGCTGATATTTGTCTCACTGAGACAGGTTTTCGGATCCCTTGAAGGGTTATCCTCTTCCCTTCCTTACTTACACATTCTAAGGTTTTATGGTAACAGTCCAATATGGATTTATGGGCAGCCAACTAATCCATACCAATCAATAGGTCATACGATCCCAGGGGTAATATGTTAAGGGTCGTTTGGGTGGGGAATTCACCCAACATTAATTGGCAGGCTGGTATGACCTCTGCTATCCTTCTTTTGGTGCCAGTGGCTAACTGTACCAACCATGGCTTGGTATGTTTTTGTGGCTGTAGTTTACACTTATCAACGGCTTTAGGGGCTATGTAACTCAAATTTGAACCAGGGTCAATTAAAACAGACACTAGATGGTTGGAAATCATACCTTCTATTTCCACTACTGAAGCTTGGTGGTCGGCTTGGTTATTATCCAAGGCTGCATAAATTTGTGGCACACTCCTGGCCACATCATTGACGGTGGTAGTTTCCTGGATGTTATAAATCCTCTTACTATTCTGTTGTCGATGTGGATAGTCTCTCAATAGATGTTCTTCCCCGCAACCCCAACATTTCAAATGTTCTCTCTTTGGGTTATCGGTCTTCACTGATATGGATCCAGAAGTTTTATTTCCGCTCAAGGAGGGAAAATTCTGTTGGTGCATACTCTGGGTTGGGAAGCTCATTCTTGGGTTCTTCTAATAGTTCTTAAATCTTGGGGATTTAATTCCCTTTTTCTGAAATCTTGAACTATTCTTTTGTTTCCATCCTTCGCGAGGTTTTGTTCGATGCCCAAACTGTTCATGACAATAGGTTGCCTTTCGAATAGTGCCTTTTAGAGTCTTTGGCTAATCAAATTCAATTCTATTCCAATAGTCCTTAGGTAGTCCACTGATGAAGTGCTGCACTTTTTCCTTTTCTGCCATGATATAGGGTACATACCTCAACAAATCGAGGAATTTTTTGACATATTCTTCTATAGTAAGTTGTCCCAGTTTGAGTTCATAAAAATCTTTAGTCTTTTCGTCGAAATATTTTTCTGACAGATACTTCTTCTGGAAGTACTTATCAAACCATTCCCAAGATAGGTCCTCTTCGCGAACCCCTTTCACATTCTTAAGGTCTTCCCACCAAATGGAAGCCTTTCCGTTCAAGTTGAAGGTGGCCACTCGGGCCTTCATATTTTCTGAAAAGTCATGGACTCTGAAATACTTCTTCAGTCCAAGAAGCCATGCCTCTGCTTCCTCTCCCTTCTTTATTTTACCATCGAAGGAGGGTGGTTTGGCCTTTATGAATTCTTCGAATTTTCGACCTTTGGAAGTCTTTTGCTTCTTTTGTTTTCTTCGGGGATAGGAACTGGTTCTATTGCTAGAAGAGCCCTCTGAATCACCAACTTCCTTCTCAAAGGAATCATCCGACGCTTGTCCTTTACCTCTGGGGTGGACCTTTTTCGAGGTTCTCCTCTCAGTGTGGCCACTGATATGACCATGTTTCTAAGTTTTAGGTTCATGCTTCATTTGTCTTTGTAGATCGGATAAACTCTACAGTAACACTGCGTTAATTTCTGTTTGCTTTTCTTGCTCTTTCATCATCCTTTCATTGTCAGCCTTGTAGCTTTGTAATTCGACCATGAGACTCCTCACAGTCTCGGCTAGATCTGGAGGGGTCCCTATTGCCCTTCTTTCATCAGAATCTTCGTCTCTATTGTGGGAGCCCTCTCCCACTTCATGGTCAGTCACCATACTATGTGTTGATAATTTCCCGTGGTTGATCTTCCGCTTGTGTACAAAGACAAACACTGGTTGTTAGTCAATAGTTAGATACATTTTTATAACCCATGCAAAATTCATATTTCTTTCACATGCATACACAGTCGAGTTTTCATTTCAGATTTTGACCTTTTTGAATTAAGAGGGTTAAGATAGAGGGTTACTCTTTTTAAGAGTGTTTCGAACGGAGCTTCTGCGCAAATCGTTCATCAGCCCAAGTAGGCTGAGTGTTGTAACCATGCTCTGATACCAATTTGTAACACACCCACTACGAAAATCAAAATTTTCATCGATTTCTCGAGGATCAAAATCCTTGAAATACTCACGGGGGCCTAGCGTTAGCTAGTTCCTCATATGTTCACCTCCATGTGGTTGTGGGTCATGACTACGGGTTGAACTAGTACAACGTCTCTTCATACTTCGCAACTCAGTGCTACTAGAACGTCGAGTCTTTCGACTCTGCAAACCCCGAAGCTCGAAAACAGTGAAACGTCGAACCCTGACAGGGCTAACGAGTGGCAAGTTTCCCGCTTGGGGTCTTGTCCACATAACCCTGCTCCGTGTCCACGCGCTTAAGCCAACCAATCTCTTATCGACTTTTCGTGATTCGGGGAATTGCGATGCATGACTTCTGCCTTTCCCCATTCAAATCCCCCAAAATTCCGAGATCTCCAAGGTTTCCCTCCAAAGGGAGATCGACAGCCGTAAGACTCCCTTGATTCAATGGTATGGATCCTTCCGGGGTTTCGGTATTTGGGAGTTTGAAATGCAACGACTCCAAGACTCTTTGTCATTCAAATCTCTGAATTCCGTTATGGGAATTTGTGTAAGAGATCGACGACTCTTAAGAGTGTGGATCCAATGGTCCACGGGATTTCGGGACTTTCCCTGAACTCTGACCGCTCACCATACGTCTCCTTTGATGGAAGGTCTAGATTCCTTCATCTCTTGCAAGGGTAAAAAGGGTCGTGGCATTAAGGTCTGCGTCTCTTCGTTGAATCTAACAGTCATTACAGACCTTGGAACCTTTGAGAGGATCTCGCGACACATGGCCTCCCTTAATCAAATGGTCCTCATCGTTTCATGATTTCGAGACTTGCGATCCCCAGTGACACATATCCTCTATCAATTCGAATCCCCGGTATCCGAAATACTGATGGAATCTCGATCTCCACCACGTGTCCTCCACGGATGGATGACTCAGATATATTTCGAGACTTTCGTTGTGAAGTTTCCCGACCTCTCATCATCAGGACTTCCGAAATCCCAAAGTC
This sequence comes from Picea engelmannii, assembly GCA_009831015.1. Lineage (NCBI taxonomy): Eukaryota > Viridiplantae > Streptophyta > Pinopsida > Pinales > Pinaceae > Picea > Picea engelmannii. The sequence continues at coordinate 289,252 of ML803870.1, read as the reverse complement.
CGAAATCCTGATACCAACTCCTCTTTAGGGACTTTCGCCTCTGTTCACGAGGGCTTAACCCTCATGCATCTCCTGGCAGATCCAACGAATGTCGGGTTTTCTTACTAATATCTGACGGTTCAGATCTGTCCCACGTTGTGTACCCTCCCACTGCTCCCTGGACGTGGAAAAACCAACGGTCCAGATACTCCCATGGACTTTGGGGGTCTACGGTCCTGATTTCTTTGCTACTCATGAAGATAAAGGGAAAAAGGGGTTAAGGAATTTAATGCCATCGTTTCTTCCTCCAATCTAACGGTCGTGAATGACTGCAGATAATCCGACGGTATTTCGTCAATCAATCGATTCTTATCCACACGCTCTTGTTTTGGGATTTCGTGGATCGGGGTTTCGAGACTCACGAGTGCAAGAAAACTCGCACCGAGATACTCCGGGTGCCGAAACATTGAAAGTTTGAGGTCTACGAAGACCGTTCTCCCTCGCACAAGGTTTTGAGACTTAACCTCTAACATCCTTCTTCGGGTCCTCAGGTAATTTACACCAGGTTTTGAAGACCAGACTGGAAGGTCTGATTTAAGGTAAGGGAGTGGTCTCAAAAGGATGCCTTCGGAAGGAAATATATCCAAGGCATCAGGTAGGACAAACACAGGAACAATCTCCCAAGAGCAGACTTGAAGTCTGACTTAGATTGGTAAGAAATTCGTAAAACATAAGCCATACGTGGTCTTTCCATTATAAGCATACAACCACTATTTCTGGTCAAAACACCACAAAACTAGTCTTATGCTCAAACCATTCATAAATTGCACAGATTAGGAACATACACATCAGCATATAAACTTCAAGATACAGGATATAAAACACTTATCAGAAATAACACCAGGTGCGATTGCAACTGCTGAGAGGGGTGCTTGTTTCCACCCAATTGTAGGCTCAGTGACTCCCAACGGATTTACCACTAGCCACCCCCGAGTTGAGACCATGATGCTGCGAGACTGCGTCTCTGTTTGCCAGTGAAAGAGAACGAAGGTTACTCTCCTTCTTCTCTACTATCACTCACTCTGTATTTTCCAGAGTTCTCTTCCTCTTTCCCTCGCGTCTTCCCTTGATCGCCCACACTTCCTGCCTTTTCTCTGTTCGGCGAGGTTGCGTGTGGCATGATTTTCCTCGCAGTGGTCATGTCTGAGGACTCTACGGATGGGCGGTTCACCCCCATCCCTCATTACTCATGAAGAGCCCTTTACCTACCAATCCTGACGAGTCATTTAATTCAGGGCCAGCGAGCTGCTCTTGGTTCTCCGGGCCAGTGAAGTCCAAATACGGTATTGGTTTCGGTGGAAGTTAACGCCACCATTCCAGGTGTCTTCCACCACCTTTCTCCAGCCATCGTGGTCTCTTTTTCAACATATCCCCTCTCAACAGTCCTGCAATATATATTCATAATATTATTCACATTCATCGACCTTTTTCACAAGGTCCATTCACATCACACATTCACATTTTTGGGTTTGCCATAGTTCTTGGCCAGTATAGTTATTTTTACAAACTAGGGGAAACAGGGTGTTACAGTGTTCAATCTATATTAAGACAAGCCACCCAACTCATAAATCAAAGTTGCATAATCCCTCAACCATGTCAAGGTTTCTAAAGGGTGAATTGCATTACTTCCATCTGTACTACGCACATTTATACTCTTTTTAGTTTACCTTCTTTGTGAAAGTTGGTGACAATCTAAGTGAATTCTTTCATATATCTTACAATGTGAAAGGAAGCTCATTATTAACACAACATTTAACTTACCATTGGAATCACTCAATTCCAGGGAATGCAATTACAACATTACTTGTTCATATAATTCATTTACTTACACCTAAATGGATAGCCGACAATAGGTTTCTTCCATCATAAATCATATGGACCGATCATAATAATTCTCAATCAATTCCCAAAAAATGAGGAATTGTTCATATAGGCTCTAGCCTTTACATAAGAAACAATCATGATTTCAAGAGGCTCTATCAATCCATAATTATAGGAAACAATGCAATTATCAAAACAACAAGTTTTTTCATTCTTTGGGACTTATATAGCCCCTAGTGTTGTAACCAATGTTTAGTCTTTGGTTCATAGGACACACAACCTAAATGCCATAATATTTGTTCCAAAACCTCTGCTTCTGTGCTTTGTCTCTGAACCTCGTAGGATCATTTTTTGAACCATGCCTAAATAATCTTGTCTCTATGGTCTATCTCTGGCCACTTAAGATTCTGAAAATTTCAGAGTTTGAAACTTCACAAAAAAAAAGTTATAGTGAAAATTCCAAGATGACTCTTTTAAAAATGATTTCGGGATTAATCACAATCTTTTTCTTCCACAGACTATTTATCCAAAATTATAGTGAAACAAAATCTGTAGTTTTGACCACCTGTACAGTGACATTTCTCCTTAGTCTCCACAAAATTTCATTGTTTGAAACTTCACAGAAAAAGAGTTATATAGAAAATTCCAATATGTCTCGTTAAAACCGATTTTAGGATGAGTCACAAACCCTATATTCCACAGACTATATCTCTGAAATTATAAGGAAAAAATACTTTGAAATTTTTATCACATGTACCTTGATATTTCACCCCGGTCACCTCAAACTTTCATGTTCTGAAACATCCTAGAAAAAAATTATATAAAAAATGCCAAGGTGTCTCAGTTGGAGGAGCGAAACCCTAGGATTGTTAGCTGTGATACCAAATATTATGATCCAACGCCTTAAAATTGATAAAAAGTCAATGAATATAGTACATTTCGAGGGGGAAACCTCCTTTTACAATATATCTAATGTACAAGATGAGATAAGATGATCCTAAGACTAGGTCTCCTTGGTATATATAGGAGATAAAGAGTACAATTATAATGAAACGTTGTAATGAAGGGTTCTAGCCTACATACAAATATAACACTAGAAATGTAATAATTCAATATCTATAGATTAATAAGGGGTTTTACAAATAACATGGGGCTTTGTCTAGGGCTTAAAAAGTATGCATGATGAGAATGACAAAACAACAATGTGAGAGAAGACTAAAATAACATGTTAATGGAGAGAAGATGAAATTGAACAATTGATTGGACAAGTGATAGGTGTTGGAAACATAATCCATTTAGGGTTACTTGAAGAAGGAATATGAAATGTCACAAGATGTAACCATTGTAGGGAGTCCAAGAGACCTCTTGGAATACAAATCCAAGGGTCACATCAATGTACTTATACTTGTACCATATTGATGAATAGTATGTATCCATTTTCGTGTGTCTAACAATGATATAAGAGCTCATAGTTCTTCATGACAAAATTTAATCTATGGTAGTTATTCATAGTTGATCATTTCCATTTCTCTGGGGTGAAATGCAACTGACCTCTTCCTGCCAGTGTGAACTCTTGCAAGTTTTTCCAACCGTCTGGGTGTTTTGTCTTCCCCGGTGTACAAAAATGTCTCTTAAACCTATACATGCCCATTTGACCTCCCTCCGACCTCTTTATTTGTTTCTCTAATGGATTCCTATGCAATAGTTTGAGAACAATGATAATTTTTCATCCATCTTAAGTTTCCCTCTCACATGTGTTCTGTTCTATCCGTCTACATGAAATTGATGGTTTGTTGAACTTGACACACACATTATGGTTAGGGTTTCTCTCATCGAGTAGGGTTTCAATTCCTTCTGTCGGCCACACACTACACACACCCCTCACGTTGTTTGAATTTGTTTTTGGTATCTGTCATTGACATTCATGCTATTCGAAACCCCTACGCCTGATATTCATACTCCTCATCAGGTATCACATTAGGATTTTTTTTTTTGCACACATCGCTTGCAGTTCCTCACACTACATTTGTTTTTGCACACTCTTCTCACTTGGATTTGCACATGACCCAATCACTTGAATTTGTTGTTGCACACTCCGCTCGCTTAGTTTTGCACATGACATTGTTGTTTCAAGCACAGGATGGTAATTGATATTTTTGTTTCCATTGTTTGATATTCCGTATTGGGAGAGAACCATTTCAGTTTCAGGAGTTCTTCATGAAATAATTTGTATTCCATGGAGTCTAAATCCCTCGCTGCTCTCATAGGATTTTTTTTGAGTAATCCACCTCTCTTATATGCATATCAAATACAAAATTAGTGAAGAAAATACTTGGAGGGAGCCCTTAGATCGATCACACCTTTGAGTTTGTGGGTCTGCATTGAAAAATTGGTTAGAGTGTTTGTTTCTTGTAGTGACACTTGAGATTCATATGTTAGAGTGTCTATGCTTCGTCTCGAATAATTGGTGTGAGAAGACATTAAATGTTTCTTCTGAGTTGCAACTATGAACATGTCCTCCATAAACAAGGAGTTTCGTTTGAATGCCTTCTTGTGTGAAAGTAAATTCCATATTTTTGTAGTGCTTTTTCCATTATAGAGAAGGAATGAGTTGTAGTCTTGGTACTCAAGAGATTTAAACTCTTTTTTGTCTCTTCCTTGTATTGGAAAAGATTTTTGGGTCTCTTACTTGTATCACTTTAAAAGCTGAAGAAATTTGCAACCAAAAGGAAAATGCAATGCTCCTAAGAAACCACATATATGGAATGTATTTCAAAAGACTCATTATGCTATACAATTTCTTTGGAAGAAGAGGATATTTTGTATGTCCTTTCTTGCTACCACTAAGCCCAAGGGACAAACACTCACAACCTTTTATTTGGACCTTTGCTAATATCAATTTGATGGTGCTTTGTTGGTGCTTCCACTTCTCCTTCTAGAAGATTATCGAGGCGTTGTAAATCGTTGCACATCCATCTCATTGCTTTTGAAAAAGAGTAAAAATTGTGTGCAATATGGTAGAAGGATAGAAGAGAACATGGAAGAGAATACTAATCCCCGCCATTTTTGGGCATGAGACTAGTACCAATACTTCATCAACCAGGTTGCAATGAATAATGTGATCAAACCCTTTAAGTTTATGTGTGTTTTATGAAACTAAGATTGAATTAAGTCATTGTAAATGGCTGCATTTTCGGTAGAATTCGGTAACCTTCATTTGGTCAGTTGACATAGTTGAGTTTTCATGTTTGAAGTTTGATTGTTAAAGGGTGGAGTTGCAAGAAACCCTGTGAAGTCGAATTTTGTCTCTAGATAGCTAGAATGGATGAACTATTATTAGAGTTACTGAATACTCTAACATTGTCTTCTATGGACAATACAGTCACCATTAAGAAAACTGTTATAACAAGATTTTCACTTTTGCAAATTCCACCACAAGATCTCCAAATATTGCATAACAATGGAAGAACCTACCACTATCACCTTAGTAGGGACTTCCCTCATTTTATTGATGGAAGAAGTCCACCACAAGGGAGGCTTCCTTGACGACCTCAAGGGATCAAATATCAAGTTTAGTATCCAAGCCTACCACCCCTATATTTGTCATCGGATGATTGGTCTAAGTCAATGGAAGATAAGAAGTTTGAAAATGATTTGATACCTGCCTACAAAAAGAACACTTTACAACATATATATAACAATTTCAAAGACAAAGTATGCAATAAACACCTCTTTTAGAAACTAGACAAGTTATATTGCTATGGCTATTGAAAATTACAATAGTGAACAATATTATAACAACAATAAGTAATTTGTAACAACAACAATAATAAATGCTCATAAATACCATAATTGACCATGAAAATTAAACATGCATCCAATAGAACATTATCCAATTGTTGAAGTTAAATTATGAGTGAGTTAAGCCATCAATAGATTAGTGTATGCAACAAATTAAGGTGATTTAGATGGTTGTAGCAAACCTTTTATGACAACGAAAAATTATTTAGCAAGTTTACCAATGTTAGTGTTAGTATAGTTAGTAGAAAGCTTGAGAGTTTTGAGAGAGTGAGTTCATCAATCAATTCACCATAAGAATGCTTTAAGATTAGTGCCTTTAAGGGTTATGCAGTCTTTTAAATTGCAACTAAGTTTGAAGGTTGGCCTACTTGAAACCAATAGGTAGGATATAAACCCTAAGCTGCAAGCACATTTGAGCCTTAGGTCTAAGATATTGAGGAGAATAACTTATAGGGTGCAAGCACATTTGGGCGTCAGAAAATGTTCCTCCCTTATTGTAGCTTCAACTAGGTCACTGATAAAAAGTCTAGGGATAGATCCTAAAGTGATATCACTTTACTAGGTATTTCTGGTTCTAACCCTAGCAAGGACAATTAACCAATTTTAGACAAATATCACCTTGTGAGAGGAAGAAGCACTCATGTTCCTCTCTTAGTGTTTCAATAAACAAGATTCCTTGTAAATAACAATTTCACCATAAACATTAATAACATGAACATAAATTGCATAAATTTACTTACTTCATCAAAGAAACAAAGATAATGTAACCCTAATTGCAGAAATATCCATCCAAAATCAACAAATCCATCCACAAGAGACCATTCCAATCCAATCTCATGAGAGAGAAGTTACCCCCAAAAGGGAGAAAATTTTATAAGTATATCTCACAAAGGTGAGAGAATGATGATGATAAAAATGAAAGTGAGGGTAACCTTCTTCTATGAGGCTACCATAACACATTTTTCCACATAAAATGTCAACAAAAAATTAGAAGTGGGGTTGACCCCTCATTTAACCCTTTACAAAATGCTAAAGAGAAAAAATAAACCAAAATAACCCACATGTGTGAGACGTCAAGGCTAGGTAGGGTGACATCAAGCCTCCAAAGGCTAAGGTAAGGCCTCCAAAGGCCACATGGCATCATCAAAGTTGAATAAGATGTCAAATGAGGTGTCTCCTCACCCAAGGTCATGCAAAATCATCTTTGGTACACATCCATCCATCAAACCCTAAAAGTTGACGTCAAGGGAAAGAGGTGACGTCAAGGGCATCAATGTGTTGTTTCCAAGGAGATGAGGGATGCATATCATCTCTAAATAATGTCCAAGTCATTGCTGTTGCAATTTCCTACATCTTATGTGTAAATAGGCCCTGGGTACTCTTCCCATCCTGTGGGGCTTCCAACCCATCAATGTGCCATAATGACTGGATCTGTTGTTATAACCCTAAATTGCACCACACATGCTTACCTGGCATCAGGCCAACTCATATCCCTTCTTTGCCAAAACACTGCTGAACAACTCTTTGAAAATCCTCTTGTATAAAGGCCCACACGCCCTAATCCATTACTGCATGCGTGTACATGTTGGCTGACCCAAAACAACCCGCGTGGATCGACAAAATCATGAAAAAAGGAAAGTTGTCGACGGAACAAAAAGATATAAAAGGGGTAGGGGTCCCATTTGGAAAGAGGAAAAATATAGCAAAGAAACTCTGCCCATATCTTTTTGTTCCGTCGGAAAATTTCCTTTTTTCATGCTTTTGTCGGTCCACGCGAGCTGTTTTGGGTCAGCCAGCGTGTACACGTGTGCAATAATGGATTACGGCATGTGGGCCTTTATACAAGAGGATTTTCAAAGAGTTGTTTAGCAGTGTTTTGGCAAAGAAGGGATATGAATTGGCCTGATGCCAGGTAAGCATGTGTGGTGCAATTTAGGGTTATAACATCTGCTCAAACCAATCCCATCTATCCATCATATAGGGTCATGAATATGTGAGAGACAATATCTAAGGGCGGTGAGTCACTATATGACCCACTACTTTACATCACACATGCCAAGATATCACAATAAAGGCACAATTTTCTTGGGACAAGCCCAAGATGTCCCTCAAAGAATCATGTCAGGGCCATCCAAAATAGATCAAAGTATAAAACATGTTTAGCCAAATCTCATAAGAAATATTAGTCTTTAAAACATGCAAAGTAAGATACAACTTAAGATATAAGCCATGTAAGACAATTCACCTTAATATCCCCTTCAAGCATCACACTAGCCTAGGAATCCATGTGAGTTACCAAGTTTAATTATGGGAGGGCCTTCATCCAACCCTATTAGGTGTGCCACCTAGATAGTAAATAAATGACCCAGGAAGAGGGATAGGTCCTGAGAGTGACAAGGGAAAATAAAAACACTTCAAGATTAAGAGTGATAATGATATCGTTTTAGGGCTTACTTCATGGCTAATGGTGTCATTGGATCCATTTATATGATCACATTTATGGAGGGTGTGTGATCCAAATTTAGGAGTGGAACGAAATGATTAATAGACTGAATACAATAAACACAACGATATGAAGAATAACACATATATCCAATGAACAATATCTTTTATTGAATAATGAAATAGGCTGAAACTGTAAAGTTACATAACTGAAACACTTGCTCGAATGGTGGTAGCTATCTCTGAGAAGAGATGTGGCTACTACACGCATCCGTATGGGAATAATGAATTAAAATGAGGCTCTAAAGGCCTTTTTAATATTACTCATGAATTCCAAAACCCTAGACATCCAAAAACCTAACCCTAGGAGGTGAAATGTCAAAAGTCATGTGGGCCCCTATGGGTAAGTTGGTACCTAAACTTCTTGGGGTCATAAATTTTGCATACCACCTATGTTTTAGGTGTTTGATAGCTCGTTAGAAAGGTCTTTTAGAGAACTACACATTCCGCCATCAAACTCCGAGTCTGTCTACAGTTTGACTGTGGCGAGCCAAAAAAACATTGTTTAGGCCCCCAAAACAGCCTTGGAAGTACATCAAGATGTGATGACATGAAAACATACAAAATAATCTAGTTGTATTAGGTGAGAGGCCACCAGTATCCACTTGGAATATGTGTGGGGCTTCAGACAGTTCCAAAAGTGTACAACCCACGATTACAAAGAAGTACAAAAGAACATGTTGAACTAAAAACAAACAAGAGGATCCAATTGAAATAGGTGGGTGACCACCAATAGCCAACTAGATCAATCCTCCCCCCTTAGGAAGAAATGGTCACCATTGAATTGAGTTATCCCACCAGGTGAGGAAAATTCTGCTAGATTTGGCCCCCGGTGAGCCACTTTCCTTGGTGTAGGAGTTGCCCTGCCTTGACAACCCGATAAAGCTAGATCCTCTGCTGGAGAGTGCCCTTGACCTATGTGTCCACTATCTGATTAGTGGATGCTTGTTCCATGAAGTCAGGGTTGAGATCTATGGGTGTCAGTTGTTCTGCGATCTCTGAGGTGTCCAATAATGGTGGAAAATATGGTCGAAGGAGGTCCACATTGAACACTGGGTGCAGGCCAAGGAAGGGTGGAGTGTTGATCTCAAAATAATTTCTACCCACAACATTGGTGATAGTGTAAGGCCCATAGTGAAGTGGGTGGAGCTTTCGATGGGGCCCCATGAGATGCTCCTTTTTCAAATGTAACCAAACTTTGTTTCCAACCTGAAACTGGTGTGGTACCCTATGTTGATCATGGCATTGCATGTACTTAGCATTGGATTTCTGCAAAATCTTTTGGACCTGTTGGTGGATGTGCTGAATCCGCTCAATGAATCTGGTGGATTTTTCGATCGCAGATGATCATGGGAATATTCTGTTTGTGTGGTGGCAAGAGGAAGTGAAACATCAATGGATCCCAACAGTTAGACTCCCAACCCCACCTGAAATGGGCTATGGTCGGTGGAGCTATGGAGAGCCTTGTTGTAACTGTGTTGAACATAGGGGAGACTCTCGTCCCATGTATGTGGATGCTTAGATTTGTACATGTGTAGGATGTGCACAATCATCCAATTGATGACCTATGTTTGGTTGTTTGTTTCGAGGTGAAAAGTAGTGGATTTTGTGAGCTTGGTGTTCAATAGTGACTAGAGAATCGACCACAATGTGTTGAGGAACCTGCTGTCCCGGTTGAAGATGATGGTATGTGGTATCCTAAAGTGGACCCACACTCGTTAGAAGAAGAGCTTGGCAATATCTATCACTGTGATATCCTTCTTGCAGGCTATGAGGAAGGCCATCTTCGAAAACCGATCAACGACCACAAATACAAAGTCATTTCCTTGCTTGGTGGACGAAAGGCCAGGCATGTAATCCATTGAGATGGATTCCCAAGGCTTCTCGAGAGTAGGAAGAGGGGTGTATAAGCCTGGATTCTTGATGGATGGCTTGGAAATGTCACATGCATTGAAAGATTTGATATACTTGCTGACGTCCTATCGAAGTTTTGGCCAATAAAAATGTTTCTGTAGAACGACCACAGTTTTCTCAATGCCAAAATGTTTTTCCATCCGACTGTAGTGGGATTCCCAAATCAGCTTGGCATGCTCACTTGTAGGAAGAAATAGATGGCCCAGGTGGAATAATAGTTCATCTTGAATGTGAAAATTGGTGACAGTCGCACCTGTACCCAAGAGCTGATAGGTGGCGACGAAGTCCAGATCTTGCTGATAAAGTTGGGGCCACTAAGATGCTTCATGTCCACAGGAATGGAGCATGATGGTGAGTGGAGCCATAGGAGGCCGAATGAGGCATTCATTGACACGATTTGAGATACCTTTCTTATACTTAATGAATATATGGAACTGGTGTGGGTGGGTGGAACACTTCTGATGGCGGTCGTTCTGCAATTTCCCCTATGTCTGTATGAACTACAGAGGCTTGTGATAAGTGTTTATGATCATATCCTTTCCCAGTGATGTTTCCATTGACGACAGGCTTGTCAAATGGAGTACATTTCCTTATCATAGGTGGGGTATTTCTGAATAATATCTGAGATTGTCTCACTATGGTATGCTACCGAGTGACCGTGTTGAGTGAGAACTGCGCCCACAACATAATCAGATGCATCAGTCTCAATCTTGAACAGTTGTTGCAGATCAGGAAAGGAGATTATTGGAGATGAGAACAAGTGATGCTTAAGATCATCAAATTCTTGTTTTTGTTCCTTCCCCCACACGAACTTGGCCCTGCCACCACCCTTGGTCACCCAGCTGAGGGCCCATGCAATATGGGAGAATCCGAACATGAACCATCGGTAGAAGTTGGCTAGTCCCAAGAAGCTCCGAAGCTCAGTTAGTGTGGTCGGGGCTGACTAGTCACGGGTGACTTGGATCTTAGTTGGATCAACATGTACCCCATTCTCATCCATAATGTAGCCCAAGTATTGGACCTTGTTCATGACAAAAGATCATTTTTCCAAGTTGGCATATAGCTTGTGCTGCCGCAAAGTGCTCAAAACTTGTTGAATATGACGCATGTTCTCCTCCCATGTTCTGTTGAATATGAGGATGTCATCCAAATATACCACCATAAAGGAGTTGGTGAAGGGTCTCAATACATCATCCATCAACCTCATGAAAGTGGTTGGTGCATTTGTTAAGACAAAGGGCATGCCTAGACATTCGAAGAGATCTTCTTTAGATTTGAAGGTTGTCTTCCATACATCAATTGGTTTGATGGGAACCTGGTGGTAGCCAGACTTTAGGTCAATCTTGCTGAAGAACTTGCCCCCCTTGAGTTGGTCAAGAAGGTCATCAATCTTGGGAATGGGGTATCGATTCCTAACTGTGATTTTGTTTAAGGCTCTGTAATCAATGCAGAGTTGCCAAGTCGTGTCCTTCTTCTGCACCAGTACAATCGAGCTTCCGCAAGGGGAGGAGCTGGGTATGATGTGCCCCTTTTGAAGAATCTATTAGATCTGACACCTGATTTCGTTATTTTCCATTAGTGAGCGATGATATATTGGTTCATTAGGTAGAGGTGTGTCGGGGGTTAGATCAATTAGATGCTTGACTTGGCAGTGTGTCGATACCCATGTAGGTGAGGAGAGGATGTCTTTGTATTCTTCCACGATCCTGTCGAATTGCTTCTACTGCAAAGAGAGGCTCTGTGTAGAGTCCATGTATGCGGTGATGACCTTCTACTTACTGTGAGCACAAATCACAAAGAAGACGAAGTTCCTAGTCTGTGAGATTACCTTACTGCATTGCTTAGCAGAGATTAAAGAAATAACAGTAGGTGGTGCTACCTTTGGTATCCTATACAATTGTCCGCCCAAAGTAATAATAACACTGTGGGGTCTAGACTCATACACAACATGACGCTTCCAAAAATATGGTTGTCCTAAAAGAACATCACAATCTTCAAGGGGACAAATATCACATAGTACCTCATCTTTGAAAAGCTTGATGCCGTAGGGAAAACAACACTATTGGCTGACACAAAGATCTCTTCCTTGGCGCAACCAGCCGATGGTGTAGGGTTGTGGGTGAGGTGTTGTTGGTAGGTCCATCTGCTTCTTATCTCTATTGAAATCAAGTTCTTCTGACTACCACTATCGACAATGAAATGAAGTAGAGCCCCCTTTACCCACATATGTTAGCGAAAGAGGCGTTCCCCTTCCTCTAGTTCTTCTGGTTCACTTGGCCTAACTTTGGTGGTAGCGACAGTGGAACTAGGTTCAACATCGATAATCTGCTTCCCTCCTTTAGGATTTGATTCAGAATCAGAATTGACCTCTGACTCGGAAGCCTTCAGTTCAACCATGAGTGACTGCTTGGAGCGACATTCTTCAACGTTGTGCCAACGAATTTTATGGTACTCACACCATTTTCCCATGTCCTTCTGCATCTTCTCATTGCCCTTCTTGTGTTGTGGATTGGAATGGTTGTCTCGAGGGTGGCCATATCAACTTGGTTGCTTTCTGTGTGGGTTGGGGCCACCTTTTCCCTGCTTCGGCTGTGAGGGGTTTGCAGATCCAAACTTTCTCATTTTTTGCTTAAATTTCTGCTAGATCTTGACACCATATCTATAATCCGTGCCCAATGAGGCGATGTCCATAAACTCTATTTCTGTTTGAATGTATCTATGTAAATAGTCACGGTATTTGAGAACCAGATGATGCTCAGATTATTTTAGACCCAATTTGGTGCGCATGGTATGGAAAATATTGGTGAAATCTGGTACTGTTTGGTCCATTTCTTGATGTAGGGTGGTCCATCTGGTGTACTAGTCCTTGTAGCTTCCAACAGGGTAGTATTGTTCTTTAATGGCATCCCGAAAAGAATCCCATGTAGGGGCCACCACAAACATTGCAGATTCCTCTACAACCCTTTGTTCATAGTAAGTATCCCACTAGTGTTTAACATGGGGAACGACCTTGAGGAGTCAAAAAGTGATATTTTCCCTATCGAAAAAATTGTGGACCGAAAAATACCCTTCGAGAAGATTCAACCATTTATCTAAAAAATCTGCATATATTGGTCCTTCAAATAAAGGAATATCGAAATTTACCTGTACCTTGAAGGGGGTTGCATGGATTCTTGATGAAGATGCTTTTCCTATGGGCAGTCGTCAAAGGATTCACACAAAGTTGTCCATCATTTCGTTCCTTTGTCGTGCGAGGGCTTCCTCGAGAATTTTTTTAATAAGATCTCTTGCTCCATCATCTTTCTTTTTGTCCCCCATGGGTTTTTATCAGGCTCGAAGTGATCGATCTTGAAATGGCTCGATTGGTTTGATTCCCAACTTCTTATACCCAGATCTTGTCAGGGACATGCACGAAGAAAAATAAATGAAGAGAAGATCACTCTGATACCACTGATCTAGATTTAGGAGTGGAACAAACTAATTAATAGATTGAATACATAAACACATAGATATGAATAATAACATAGATATCCAGTGAACAATATCTTCTATTGAATAATGAAATAGGCTGAAACTGTAAAACTGCAGAGCTGAAACACTTGCTCGAATGGTGGTAGATATCTCTGAAAAGAGATGTGGCTGCTACATGCATTCGTCTAAGAAAAATGAATTACAATGAGTCTCTAGAGGTCTTTTTGATATTACTCGTGAATTCCAAAACCATAGACATCCAAAAACCTAACCCTAGGAGGTGAACCATCAAAAGTAATGTGGGCCCCAATGGGTAAGTTGGTACCTCAAATTTCCGTGGTTGTAACTTTTGCATACGACCTTTGTTTTATGTGCGTGATAGCCCATTGGAAAGGTATTTCAGATAACTACACATTCCACCATCAAACTCCGACTCCATCTATATTTTGACTATGGTGAGCCAAAAAAACATTGTTTATGCCTCCAAAATGGCCCTGGAATTACAACAAGATGTGCTGACATGAAAACATACAAAATAATCCAGTTGGATTACGTGAGAGACCACCAATATGCAACTAGAAGGTGTGTGGAGCTTCAGACAACCCTAGAAGTGTAGAACCCACAATTACAAATACGTATAGAAGAACATGTTGAACTAAAAATGGACAAGAGGAGCCAGTTGGAATAGGTGGGGGGCCACCAATAGCCAACCGGATCAGTGCGCTTTCTCTTGAGTTACACAATATTTACATGTTATTTTTTCTAATCCTCCTCATCTACAATTTTCTACGTCCTGCTTTGTTATATTTGCAAGTCCACTTTGCAAGGGTTCAAGCCATTAACATTGCATTTTTTAGACCAGGGTGAGCACTGAAAGAGTAGATCTCAAGTTTGGAATGGATTTTTTTAGTCCTCTTTTACTATAATTCCTTTCTTTATTATCATAATTTTCTTATTCTTTTCATATCATCTATGAAACAACCTCTGGGCCTTAAACCCCTATTCTAATGAGAGAATGGACCATGACCCATTTTCGAAGTTTAGTACACTATGAGAGGATCCATGATGAAAAGTGTTAAGTGTGGAGGGAAACATAATGTTACCCTTGAGAGGCCCCCTCAGTAGTACCCCTTTTCCTTGGGCGGTGACAATAGTGGAATAGGGAACAAAATATGACCACCAAGGTGAAACAAGGAAATTGACACAGTTTCCCAAACCAGTGGTCCATTATCAAACTATAAATGAAGATTCTCATACAAATTCCCAATGAATTAATCACAACACTTTGCACAAAATAAGGACTAAAATACCTCATGGTGATGATGGCTTACCATCTCCCATACTCTGGGTTGCTTGGATGTGATGAGCCTTGGTTGACTTGTATTTGTAGAAGTGAATGAGGGGGGTTTCTAGGTTGCCATATGTGGACATATTGATTATCATCATGGTGAGGATCATGTTATCCATTGCAGGCCACGTGACATGATCTCCTATAGTTACCCCTAGGCNTTGTAGTCTGTTGTAACATGCTTGCAAGTTTCACAAGCCAAATTGGCACTGTTGCAAACTTAGACTCGACTTCTTCACGATACACTTGAGTGAAAGAACCTTCAAGAACATTCTGAACTAGTCTTTGTACATAACCCTCTTTTCGAAGATGATGAAGATGATGATGCATATTCAGAACGATATCTAGTGTAGGATCAACTCAGTGATAAATATTCAGATATAAATGCACATGAATATTGCCTTCCTCTTTCCAAGAAAATCATCAGACCTTGGGAAGAAATCATAAATAATAAGCACAAAACTGGTATCAGATATGAAAATGATGCCATCTTTCATATTCCTGGTTGCACCAAGCTGATCTAGTTCTAGACTGATGGATTTATTCAAGAAGGCTCATATTCACCTGATCTAGTTCAAGAGAAGATTCCAAAATGACAACATTGTCAGGGAATTGGCCATATGGAAAATCAATGCTTAGATATCCATCCTTGTGAGCATTTTGGAAAGCACAATCATCCTTCTGACATATGTTCTAACAATAAGAAAAATGCAAGAGTAAAGAACCATTATGGGTGGATGACTTCTTGGAAATTGTCATCAATATATAAGAAGATATCTCAGTCATATCGAAGAATTTGCACTTGAGTATTGAAACATATTGTAGTGGATAGATTTTCATATTTTCACCTTGTCCCTAATAGGGGAAAACAAGATCAAGGATTAACAGTCAGGCTTCAAGTTTCAGATTGTTATCAATAGAGTAGTAAAAAGAGATCATCATTCGATTTGTAGTCACACAAAACCACCAGATTGGTTTGTGTTTTTCCTTAAACCACCACTTAGTATAATACTTACAACTTCTACTAGACACCAATTTGTGTTTTTCCTTAAACCTCCACTTAGTAGAATACTTTCAACTTCTACTAGAGAACAATTTATGGTCATCTTTAAACCAAAATTTGAGAGCACTTCCAATTAGTAGAAGACATAAGCTTTCAACTTCTATATGACTTAGGATTTTTTTGGGGAACCATTGAGCCTTAGAGACAATTTCCAGAGTTTGTGGTCATCTGTAAACCACCATATTGGTTTGTGGTATTCCTTAAACCACCATCACCATTTAGTAGAAGACATCAACTTTTTATAGACATTTGGTTTGTGGTCACCAAAAACCACTAGATTTAGAGAGCACATTCAACCATTGAGAACTCTCCACTTCCATATTTTAGATGCACACTTCTAGACTTCAGCTCTCTCCTTGGAATCATATACACCCCTTCGGATTAAGGGAAGGAATGTTGGAAACATAATCTATTTAGGGTTACTGGAAGAAGAGATATGAAATGTCACAAGACATAACCATTGTCGGGAGTCCAAGAGACCTCTTGGAATACAAATACAAGGGTCACATAAATGTACTTATACTTGTATCATATTAATGAATAATATGTACTTCACACTTTATCCATTTTCATGTTTCTAACAAGAGGTAGATGGAGACTCAATCGGGAAGAGATAAGGAGTCAACCATGAGTATAAATTGGATGATATACATTAGACTTTATGAACTTGTCGATGTATTAGATCCAATTGAATCACATATAGAAAGTTGAGTAGAGAATTAACCAAAATCTAGAGTAATAAATGTTCCTTAATATCCAAGTTGTTATAAGTAATATATGTACACTAAATATAATACGAGTAAACCATTTTTCCATCACTTGCTAATGTAGATTTGTATTGGTGTATCATAATAAATGTACATGTGAATGTTAATTGTCCCTATATTTGTGTGATCTAGGTGTTGCAAGTGATAGCTTGACAAGAGTTGGTGGTCAAATACCCATCAACATCAACTTTCATGTTTTGAACTCGAGTGTTGTACGCAAATTTTGATAGATGTGGTAGAAAGAATATCATGCGTGTTTTTGAGGAAATTTTGGATCATACTTAGTAGTGGCATAGGTAATGATAGTAGTTTTTCTTTTGAAAATGTAGAATTGAATTGTTAGAATACTTCGAAGTGATTCATAAATTACTTTTCTTTCCTTAGAATATCATAACTTAGGGGTTACATATTAGACAAGGGAAGCCACACAAAAAGTGATTTCATAGCCACCTTAGAAAAAAAATGTCTCAATATTTTGAGTTTTCAAAGCATATTTGACTTTGGCCTTCGGTATTATCCACTTTTAATGATATTATACTCCCATAAATCTATCTTTGAGGAATCCTTCTCGTTAATATTTCTTCCAAATCTCATTAAGCACGAACAATATTCTTCCCCACACCAATATTTAACAACACTTTTTTTTCTAAGTATCAATACTTAGAACCATTAATTTTGGTTATTATCAACAAATTGAATCAAGAATGTATTGGTTTATCCTTGCTCAATCTTCATGTAGTGTATCTATGGAAATAATATTGGGTATGTTGGCACATTTAAATTTTTGGATTTATCCTTGCTCAATCTTCTTGTAGTGTAGCTATGGAAATAATATGGGGTATGTTGGCACATTTAAATTTTTGGATTTATCCTTGCTCAATCTTCATGTAGTGTAGCTATGGAAATAATATGGGGTATCTTGGCACATTTAAATTTTTGGAAAATGTTTGTAGTATTTAGCTGCCGAAAGTTTAGACATTTGGTAGCTAAATGGATATTTGTTCCATTAGATATTTGGTAGCTAAATGAATATTTTTTCTTGTCAGATGAAAACGCCACGCTTCCAGCTTGATCCGGATTTAAAATTAGAACCATATGTTATCAGAGTGGCATAATCAGGGTTTTGGTATTTTTATTTTTTGAAAAGGAAAAGGCCCGAGGGCCAAGTTTTGATCACGCTGCAATTCTTCATACCTACACAAAAAATTCACACATTACGAAACACACGACCAAGTCCAAAACCCTAGCATACCCAGCACCAAACTCCATGCACATGCACAGGCTCAGGCTCAGGCTCATCATTAAAAGTCTGTGTATCTAGTGCCATATATAAACACCAAAATACATCTTTGCCTCACCAATGCGGGATTAGTCCCAAGACTAAAAATATATATAAAAACGCAGGGGTAAAACCACAATGCTCCATTTGTCAGTTTTGCTTTAAGAGATTAAGGAATGAAACGCAGCTCTGCAGATGTCGGGGTAAGCAGCAGGTGTCAAAGGGTGCGCAGATGTTAGCCAAAACAGCGAGAGCTCACACTCAAAGTCCATAGCCAGGCAATTGATCAAGTCTTAAGGTGTCAAATGTTGAAGGATTCCCAGCCACGAGTTTAATGTTAAACGGAAAGTGTAAACAAAGATTTCATTGCAGATGTGAAGGATATTCTACCTATTTGGTTATGTGCAGAGGTTGTCTTCTTTGTTTTCTTATGCAGAGTAAATGACTAGTGAGTTTGGTGTTGTTGATCCTTAGACAAAGAGAACATGTGGCGAATCAATTCCAGATTTTGGAGCCCATCATATGCTGGAAGTGAATGATATTTCAAATTCGACTCTAAGTTTTTCACCGTGTGATATGAAGTACAATGAGTATACTCCATGTGAGGACCCTGAGAGATCTCTCAAATTTGACAGAGAAATGCTCAGATACAGAGAGCGCCATTACCCAGAAAAGGACTTATTGAAATGCCTTATTCTTGCCCCACCAGGTTATAAGAATCCATTTTCATGGCCCAAAAGTCGAGATTTCGCCTGGTTTTCCAATGTACTACACAGAGAACTCAGTGTAGAGAAGACTCTGCAGAATTGGATTCAAGTTGATCGAGATAAATTTCACTTCCCTGGTGGTGGAACCATGTTTCCTCATGGAGCCGATGCTTATATTGAAAATAACAGTAAACTAATTCCTTTGACTGGTGGATCAATCAGGACTGCCATTGACATTGGCTGTGAGGTTGCCAACTGGGGTGCTTACTTGTTGAATAGGAATATTTTATCCATGTCCTTTGCACCACGGGATTCACATGAGGCACAAGTGCAGTTTGCTTTAGAGCGTGGTGTTCCAGCTATGATTGGGGTCACGACATCTCGCTGGCTTCCATACCCAGTAAGAGATTTTGATATGGCTTAATGTTCAAGGTGTCTAGAAACCATGCAACAACTAAGTTTCAAAGATGAGTTTACAAAGAAGGAAAGCATGTTGGGAAGGCACAGTCACTTACAGGAATTGGCCTGTCTATAGCGACCATACATCAAAAAACACTGCCAGCGCTACAGACTAAATTACATACACACAACAACTGGCAGAGTATGCAAAAGAGTCCCAACATTTCAGGCAACCTTTCGGGTAGCAGTTATAAGAAGCAGCTGACAACTCTACCTTCTGCAGATTTGAAACATTCAAAACATCATTTATAGATATTGATCATTTTCTGTTAAAACAAATTCCTTAGAATTAGGAAGTCAGTTAGACATGTGTCATCACATTTGTAATAGTGTCTATTTTTAGAAATAGAGGTTAGGATGACTCGAGCTTTTGGAGGGTTGAGGGGATATTTTTATATATATGCATATGTAGAAGACAGAAAGAGGGTTGCATCTGATGTAAAGAGCTATGGCGCTCTGTGTAAATTTCTGAATACTTAATCCATGATGCAGAGAGAAGGCCCTTTTTGGATGACTGAGATTCAATATGGTGACTGTAGGAAGTTTGTTATTTTCTCTTGTCGTGTTCATTTCCATTGCATTGTTCAAAATTCTGTCCAGTATTTCACTGAGAGTTTATGTCTGGAATTCATTCATGTTTTAATGCTCCATTCATGTAGTGGGTACTTTCGTTTGTTTGTATATTGCTGGTACAAAATTCATCCAAGTTAGGTGCTTCATATCAGTGATTTCCTTTAATGTTTTCTCCTCTAAAGCTGCAGCAAGAACTCGTCCCTGTTAGGCGCTCTTGTGGCAGTGGGATTATTTTCCTTCGACTATCATATCTCCTTGTTTTATTGTTGAATACATCACCTACACAATGCCTCTGTCCTCTCTAAAGATGCGATAGTGTTAGTGGCATTCTTCTGTTTAGAATTTGACTCCATTGCCCAAGTATTCTCTCTACTTTGTCTCCAACCACCATCTTTAAACTGTTTTTCCTTTCGTTTATTAAAATATGGTCCCTGAGCATATTTCCAAGCAGCCACCATAGTGACATTGCGTGGGAGTTTGAGGAGAGAGCCCTCTCTGGACTGAAGGAGGCCAGCCTTACAGTCTGAATATTGGTTGAAATAGTTACCTTGGGGTTTTTATGATACAATCCAAAGAAAACACCAAGTGCTAGCAGGGTATCTAAGGATATCTAAGGAGGTACCCAAGGGGAATAATAATAGATATGTTTTGTTATGTATGAAGGCCACTTTTAATAAATAAGGCCTAGTGTGAACACAATAAGTGTAAGAGGGATTACTAGAAGGTTCCTCTTCTAGAAGGTACTTCCTCTAGAATGTTCTTAGGTGGTAGGTGGGACTATATGAAGGTGTATGAGAAATGTAATGGGAAAGTTGAGAAGTATTTTATTTCGAGCGTTAGCTCATTAGGAGGTTTCCCCCTAGAAGAGGCAAGTGAATATGAGTTGATCCCTTCCTTAATAAGATCTATTGTATGGTGTTTCCTTAACCTAAGGATTTTTATTATAATAAAGGATATATTTCTATATTGTTGTGTGTATGTTGTATGGTGGTTGTATTTGCAGACCTTGGTACTTAACACTTCAACAAATCACTTTGGATAGTTTGCATAATTGAAACTACTGCTATCTCACACATCACCCAAAACCCTAGTCTTGTTTTCCAACTTGATCAAGATTCTCCTTTGGGAGGCATGGGATTGGATGGATGATATTCTATGGAAGAAAATGATATTTATCAACACAATGTCCTACACATTTTTCTTCACCAATAATATTCTCTATTTCAAAGCGTGGAGTAATATAAAAGATTAGTTTGTGCTTCCAATGTTAGCATTCAACATATTTCAAAGTGACTATCTTCCCTTACTTCTTTATTGCTTTTTCAGGTGAGGGGTAATGATGTTGGAACACAAGTTAGAGAAGGCATATTCTAGTGCTCAAGAAAGAAGGCCCCTTCAACCCCATAATTGTGAACCAAGGTTAAGAATCTTCTTATGTTATGCAATATTTTTTAGTCCTATCTCGTTGGCAATGTGATCCAACTCTACTAGTGCACATATCTCTTGTGTCTCAAAGTTTTTTTTTTTTACAGTTTTGATAGGATTTTATTTCTTACATGAAATTTAGAAAATCTCCAACATAGACAAGTGTTATAGCAAGATTTGCCTCACCATTGCTATCTTGCACAGAGGGCCTTTTTTCCATTTCCCTATGTAGACTTTTTATCCCTTTTTGATGAACCCAGAGCTAAAAACATAAATTTTTCCACATATACGCTCCCTATGTTCGACAACACAGGTATTCCAACAGAGGACGAACACCTTTAGTAACCACTCACATAACCAGATCAAAGATCAACACACCGATGTTTTCACGTGATAAAACCCCTATGGGGAAACATCCACGGCCCCAGCCAACGCGGCCACTTGGAGCAGTTTATTAATGCAAAGAAAAAGATTACAGAGAGATTTTACAAGAGAGTTTTTCACAATCGATCATCCGCAAATGACCCTCCATGCTCTTTAAATAGAGATCATGGAC
>ML803870.1:185989-204882 GCA_009831015.1 Picea engelmannii | reverse complement strand
GTCCATGATCTCTATTTAAAGAGCATGGAGGGTCATTTGCGGATGATCGATTGTGAAAAACTCTCTTGTAAAATCTCTCTGTAATCTTTTTCTTTGCATTAATAAACTGCTCCAAGTGGCCGCGTTGGCTGGGGCCGTGGATGTTTCCCCATAGGGGTTTTATCACGTGAAAACATCGGTGTGTTGATCTTTGATCTGGTTATGTGAGTGGTTACTAAAGGTGTTCGTCCTCTGTTGGAATACCTGTGTTGTCGAACATAGGGAGCGTATATGTGGAAAAATTTATGTTTTTAGCTCTGGGTTCATCAAAAAGGGATAAAAAGTCTACATAGGGAAATGGAAAAAAGGCCCTCTGTGCAAGATAGCAATGGTGAGGCAAATCTTGCTATAACACTTGTCTATGTTGGAGATTTTCTAAATTTCATGTAAGAAATAAAATCCTATCAAAACTGTAAAAAAAAAAAACTTTGAGACACAAGAGATATGTGCACTAGTAGAGTTGGATCACATTGCCAACGAGATAGGACTAAAAAATATTGCATAACATAAGAAGATTCTTAACCTTGGTTCACAATTATGGGGTTGAAGGGGCCTTCTTTCTTGAGCACTAGAATATGCCTTCTCTAACTTGTGTTCCAACATCATTACCCCTCACCTGAAAAAGCAATAAAGAAGTAAGGGAAGATAGTCACTTTGAAATATGTTGAATGCTAACATTGGAAGCACAAACTAATCTTTTATATTACTCCACGCTTTGAAATAGAGAATATTATTGGTGAAGAAAAATGTGTAGGACATTGTGTTGATAAATATCATTTTCTTCCATAGAATATCATCCATCCAATCCCATGCCTCCCAAAGGAGAATCTTGATCAAGTTGGAAAACAAGACTAGGGTTTTGGGTGATGTGTGAGATAGCAGTAGTTTCAATTATGCAAACTATCCAAAGTGATTTGTTGAAGTGTTAAGTACCAAGGTCTGCAAATACAACCACCATACAACATACACACAACAATATAGAAATATATCCTTTATTATAATAAAAATCCTTAGGTTAAGGAAACACCATACAATAGATCTTATTAAGGAAGGGATCAACTCATATTCACTTGCCTCTTCTAGGGGGAAACCTCCTAATGAGCTAACGCTCGAAATAAAATACTTCTCAACTTTCCCATTACATTTCTCATACACCTTCATATAGTCCCACCTACCACCTAAGAACATTCTAGAGGAAGTACCTTCTAGAAGAGGAACCTTCTAGTAATCCCTCTTACACTTATTGTGTTCACACTAGGCCTTATTTATTAAAAGTGGCCTTCATACATAACAAAACATATCTATTATTATTCCCCTTGGGTACCTCCTTAGATATCCTTAGATACCCTGCTAGCACTTGGTGTTTTCTTTGGATTGTATCATAAAAACCCCAAGGTAACTATTTCAACCAATATTCAGACTGTAAGGCTGGCCTCCTTCAGTCCAGAGAGGGCTCTCTCCTCAAACTCCCACGCAATGTCACTATGGTGGCTGCTTGGAAATATGCTCAGGGACCATATTTTAATAAACGAAAGGAAAAACAGTTTAAAGATGGTGGTTGGAGACAAAGTAGAGAGAATACTTGGGCAATGGAGTCAAATTCTAAACAGAAGAATGCCACTAACACTATCGCATCTTTAGAGAGGACAGAGGCATTGTGTAGGTGATGTATTCAACAATAAAACAAGGAGATATGATAGTCGAAGGAAAATAATCCCACTGCCACAAGAGCGCCTAACAGGGACGAGTTCTTGCTGCAGCTTTAGAGGAGAAAACATTAAAGGAAATCACTGATATGAAGCACCTAACTTGGATGAATTTTGTACCAGCAATATACAAACAAACGAAAGTACCCACTACATGAATGGAGCATTAAAACATGAATGAATTCCAGACATAAACTCTCAGTGAAATACTGGACAGAATTTTGAACAATGCAATGGAAATGAACACGACAAGAGAAAATAACAAACTTCCTACAGTCACCATATTGAATCTCAGTCATCCAAAAAGGGCCTTCTCTCTGCATCATGGATTAAGTATTCAGAAATTTACACAGAGCGCCATAGCTCTTTACATCAGATGCAACCCTCTTTCTGTCTTCTACATATGCATATATATAAAAATATCCCCTCAACCCTCCAAAAGCTCGAGTCATCCTAACCTCTATTTCTAAAAATAGACACTATTACAAATGTGATGACACATGTCTAACTGACTTCCTAATTCTAAGGAATTTGTTTTAACAGAAAATGATCAATATCTATAAATGATGTTTTGAATGTTTCAAATCTGCAGAAGGTAGAGTTGTCAGCTGCTTCTTATAACTGCTACCCGAAAGGTTGCCTGAAATGTTGGGACTCTTTTGCATACTCTGCCAGTTGTTGTGTGTATGTAATTTAGTCTGTAGCGCTGGCAGTGTTTTTTGATGTATGGTCGCTATAGACAGGCCAATTCCTGTAAGTGACTGTGCCTTCCCAACATGCTTTCCTTCTTTGTAAACTCATCTTTGAAACTTAGTTGTTGCATGGTTTCTAGACACCTTGAACATTAAGCCATATCAAAATCTCTTACTGGGTATGGAAGCCAGCGAGATGTCGTGACCCCAATCATAGCTGGAACACCACGCTCTAAAGCAAACTGCACTTGTGCCTCATGTGAATCCCGTGGTGCAAAGGACATGGATAAAATATTCCTATTCAACAAGTAAGCACCCCAGTTGGCAACCTCACAGCCAATGTCAATGGCAGTCCTGATTGATCCACCAGTCAAAGGAATTAGTTTACTGTTATTTTCAATATAAGCATCGGCTCCATGAGGAAACATGGTTCCACCACCAGGGAAGTGAAATTTATCTCGATCAACTTGAATCCAATTCTGCAGAGTCTTCTCTACACTGAGTTCTCTGTGTAGTACATTGGAAAACTAGGCGAAATCTTGACTTTTGGGCCATGAAAATGAAAATGGGCAAGAATAAGGCATTTCAATAAGTCCTTCTTTTCTGGTAATGGCGCTCTCTGTATCTGAGCATTTCTCTGTCAAATTTGAGAGATCTCTCAGGGTCCTCACATGGACTATACTCATTGTACTTCATATCACACGGTGCAAAACTTAGAGTCGAATTTGAAATATCATTCACTTCCAGCATATGATGGGCTCCAAAATCTGGAATTGATTCGCCACATGTTCTCTTTGTCTAAGGATCACCAACACCAAACTCACTAGTCATTTACTCTGCATAAGAAAACAAAGAAGACAACCTCTGCACATAACCAAATAGGTAGAATATCCTTCACATCTGCAATGAAATCTTTGTTTACACTTTCCCTTTAACATTAAACTCATGGCTGGGAATCCTTCAACATTTGACACCTTAAGACTTGATCAATTGCCTGGCTATGGACTTTGAGTGTGAGCTCTCGCTGTTTTGGCTAACATCTGCGCACCCTTTGACACCTGCTGCTTACCCCGACATCTGCATAGCTGCGTTTCATTCCTCAATCTCTTAAAGCAAAACTGACAAATGGAGCCTTGTGATTTTACCCCTGCGTTTTTATATATGTTTTAAGTTTTGGGACTAATCCCGCATTGGTAAGACAAAGATGTATTTTGGTGTTTATATATGGCACTAGATACAGAATATTTCGATTATGAGCTCGAGTTTGTGCATGGAGCCTGGCGCTGGGTGCACTAGGCTCTTGGACTTGGTTGTATGCTTATTAATGTGTGATTTGTTTGTGTAGGTATGAAGAAGTGCAGCGTGAGCAAAACATGGGCCTTTTCCTTTTTCCTAAATAAAAATATCAAAACCCTGATTATGCCACTCTGATAACATCTGGTTCTAATTTTAAATCCGGATCAAGCTGGAAGCGTGGCATTAATGAGATCTGGAAGAAATATTAACGAGGTGGATTTATGGTAGTATAATTTCATTAAAAGTGGATAATACCGAAGGCCAAAGTCAAATATGCTTTGAAAGCTCAATATATTGGGACATTTTTTTTTCTAAGGTGGCGCTGAAATCACTTTTTGTGTGGCTTCCCTTGTCTAACATGTAACCCCTAAGTTATGATATTCTAAGGCAAGAAAAGTAATTTATGAATCACTTCGAAGTATCCTAACAATTCAATTCTACATTTTCAAAAGAAAAACTATTATCATTACCTATGCCACTACTAAGTATGATCCAAAATTTCCTCAAAAACACGCATGATAGTCTTTCTACCACATCTATCAAAATTTGTGTTTTTTTTTCTAAGGTGGCGCTGAAATCACTTTTTGTGTGGCTTCCCTTGTCTAACATGTAACCCCTAAGTTATGATATTCTAAGGCAAGAAAAGTAATTTATGAATCACTTCGAAGTATCCTAACAATTCAATTCTACATTTTCAAAAGAAAAACTATTATCATTACCTATGCCACTACTAAGTATGATCCAAAATTTCCTCAAAAACACGCATGATAGTCTTTCTACCACATCTATCAAAATTTGTGTACAACACTCGAGTTCAAAACATGAAAGTTGATGTTGATGGGTATTTGACCACCAACTCTTGTCAAGCTATCACTTGCAACACCTAGATCACACAAATATAGGGATAACTAACATTCACATGTACATTTATTATGATACACCAATACAAATCTAGATTAGCAAGTGATGGAAAAATGGTTTACTCGTATTATATTTAGTGTACATATATTACTTATAACAACTTGGATATTAAGGAACATTTATTACTCTAGATTTTGGCTAACTCTCTACTCAACTTTCTATATGTGATTCAATTGGATCTAATACACTGACAAGCTCATAAACTCTAATGTATATCATCCAATTTATACTCATGGTTGACTCCTTATCTCTTCCTGATTGAGTCCCCATCTACCTCTTGTTAGAAACATGAAAATGGATAAAGTGTGAAGTACATATTATTCATTAATATGATACAAGTATAAGTACATTTATGTGACCCTTGTATTTGTATTCCAAGAGGTCTCTTGGACTCCCTACAATGGTTATGTCTTGTGACATTTCATATCCCTTCTTCGAGTAACCCTAAATAGATTATGTTTCCAACATTCCTTTCCTTAATCTGAAGGGGTGTATATGATTCCAAGGAGAGAGCTGAAGTCTGGAAGTGTGCAGCTAAAATATGGAAGTGGAGAGTTGTCAATGGTTGAATGTGCTCTCTAAATCTAGTGGTTTTTGGTGACCACAAACCAAATGTCTATAAGAAGTTGATGTCTTCTACTAAATGGTGATGGTGGTTTAAGGAATACCACAAACCAATATGGTGGTTTACAGATGACCACAAACTCTAGAAATTGTCTCTAAGGCTCAATGGTTCCCAAAAAAAATACTAAGTCATCTAGAAGTTGGAAGCTTATGTCTTCTACTAATTGGAAGTGCTCTCAAATGTTGGTTTAAATATGACCATAAATTGTTCTCTAGTAGAAGTTCAAAGTATTCTACTAAGTGGAGGTTTAAGGAAGAGCACAAATTGGTGTCTAGTAGAAGTTGTAAGTATTATACTAAGTGGTGGTTTAAGGAAAAACACAAACCAATTTGGTGGTTTTGTGTGACTACAAATTGAATTATGCTCGCTTTTTACTACTCTATTGATAACAATCTGAAACTCAAAGCCTGACTGTTAATCCTTGATCTTGTTTTCCCCTATTAGGGACAAGGTGAAAATATGAAAATCTATCCACTACAATATGTTTCAATACTCAAGTGAAAATTCTTCGATATGACTGAGATATCTTCTTATATATTGATGACCATTTCCAAGAAGTCATCCACCCATAATGGTTTTTTACTCTTGCAGTTTTCTTGTTGTTAGAACACATGTCAGAAGGATGATTGTGCTTTCCACAATGCTCACAAGGATGGATATCGAAGCATTGATCTTCCATATGGCCAATTCCCTGACAATGTTGGCATTTTGGAATCTTCTCTTGAACTGGAGCAGGTGAATATGAGCCTTCTTGAATAAATCCATCACTCTGGAACTAGATCAACTTGGTGCAACTAGGAATATGAAAGATGGCATCATTTTCATATCTGATACCGGTTTTGTGCTTATTATTTATGATTTCTTCCCAAGGTCTGATGATTTTCTTGGAAAGAGGAAGGTAATATTCATGTGCATTCATATCTGAATCTTTATCACTGAGTTGATCCTATGCTAGATATTGTTATGAATATGCATCATCATCTTCATCATCTTCGAAAAGAGGGTTATGTACAAGGACTAGTTCAGAATGTTGTCGAAGGTTCTTTCACTCAAGTGTATCATGAAGAAGTCGAGTCTAAGTTTGCAGTAGTGCCAATTTGGCTTGTAAAACTTGCAAGCATGTTACAATAGACTACAAAGTGGTTCCTCCCCGCCCGCCACCCCCCTCCCATGCCTAAGGGTAACTATATGAGATCATGTCACGTGGCCCGCAATGGATAACATGATCCTCACCATGATGATAATCAATATGTCCACATATGGCAACCTAGAAACCCCCCTCATTCACTTCTACAAATACAAGTCAACCAAGGCTCATCACATCCAAGCAACCCGGAGTATGGGAGATGGTAAGCCATCATCACCATTGGGTATTTTAGTCCTTATTTTGTGCAAAGTGTTGTGATTAATTCATTTGGAATTTGTATGAGAATCTTCATTTGAAGTTTGATAATGGACCATTGGTTTGGGAAATTGTGTCAATTTCCTTGTTTCACCTTGGTGGTCAGATTTTGTGCCCTATTCCACTGTTGTCACCACCTAAGGAAAAGGGGTACTACTAAGGGGGCCTCTCAAGGGAAACATTATGTTGCCCTCCAGACTTAACACTTTCCATCATGGATCCTCTCATAGTGTACTAAACTTCGAAAATGGGTCATGGTCCATTCTCTCATGAGAATAGGGGCTTAAGTCCCAGAGGTTGTTTCATAGATGATATGAAAAGAATAAGAAAATTATGATAATAAAGAAAGGAATTATAGTAAAAGAGGACTAACAAAATCCATTCCAAACTTGAGATCTACTCTTTCAGTGCTCACCCTGGTCTAAAAAATGCAATGCTAATGGCTTGAACCCTTGCAAAGGGGACTTGCAAATATAATAAAGCAGGGCTTAGAAAATTATAGATGAGGAGGATTAGAAAAAATAACATGTAAATATTGTGTAACTCAAGAGAAAGTGCACTGATTCGGTTGGCTATTGGTGGCCACCCACCTATTCCAACTGGCTCCTCTTGTCCATTTTTAGTTCAACACGTTCTTCTATACTTCTTTGTAATTGTGGGTTCTACACTTCTGGAGTTGTCTAAAGCCCCACACACCTTCTAGGTGGATATTGGTGGCCTCTCACCTAATCCAACTGGCTTATTTTGTATGTTTTCATGGCAACACATCTTGTTGTAATTCCAGGGCCATTTTGGAGGCATAAACAATGTTGTTTTGGCTCACCACAGTCAAAATATAGATGGATTCGGAGTTTGATAGTGGAATGTGTAGTTATCTGAAAGACTTTTCCAACAGGCTATCACGCGCGTAAAACAAAGGTCGTGTTGGAGCCGCCCTTGTTTTATTTTTACCCTTCACAATTTTCAATTTTTGATATTTAAAATCTAAAGATGGCCTTTTGTTTTTGTCCCTTCCCGAAGCTTTGAAAGCTCTGCAAATTTGTCGAATGAGAAGCGATGCTTTTTCTACCCTCAAAACAAATCCACTTTTGTAAGCATGTTCGCGCTTTTTGTTTTATTTCGGGATCTCGCAAGTCAGATACTTTAATCTTTGAGTTCACACGTCCCGAGTCGCGAAACTGCGAACTTGTTTTAAATTTTCACTCATGCTATTAACCAGGGTCAAATATTCTAACTCAGTGATTAGACGTCGTCGGGGTTTCGCGCCTCAACGTTTGCCAAGTTCAAATTTTTATGTTTACAGCTCCGAGAGCCGAGAACACGAGGTTCTTTCGGGCTAACCCTGGTCAAGGATTAAAGGCAAAACGGCTAACCATGGTTAAATCTATTCTCGGCGTTTCGCCACTCGGAACTACCTTTTAGAAAGTTACGGCATTTAAAACCCCGACTCACGAAGTCGCGGCGTAATTATAGCGCAATTAATTAATTGCCTAATCTAAGTTTTTCTTCCCCCTAATTGAGTCTTAATTATCGCCATCTTACTGTTTCGCGACTCGGCGTACTAACCTCCCAGAAACTTGTCTTCGAAGTTCCGAGTCACGATATGGCGAATAAAACGATTATGAAATTAATGATACTCCAAATCACGATTACTGTTAATTAAACCAAAATCGGCCCTCACAGTCTCGCGAGTTGAAAATTCAAAATGTTAACAGGAAATTCACGATGCAGCGAACAACGAGAAAATCATTAACGTTGCTAAGTTTTGAAAATTTAAAATAATGCGAGATATGTCCCACGCATCGAGGTTTGCACATTTCCCGAGTTAGCTACTTGCTCTCCATACCCCGACTGCTTGTCAAACCGCCAAACATTGATGACATTAATGAAGAATTAGGGTGAATCCACGAATAAATAAGATCGGATTTTACGCAATAAATTTGTTTCTAATTGCGATTTGACAGACTTATTTCGAAGAGTACATAATTTTCAAATATATACAGGAGTCTCATTTTATTTATAATGAAAACATTTTTCATAAGCTTGCAGAGCTTGTCATTTTCTAAGTTAACTACTTCCTGCATGTATACACAGTTTTATCAAAGGAGAGCGAAAACACAAGTTTCAACCATGGCTCCATGGAAAGTAGCAAAGGCAAATATCGAGGTTGCAGGGCAAGGCTTGGATAATGTCTCCGACACTTCCCCCCGGAGTGTTGATTCAGTCCCTAGCTGGTCGTTTGTTTCAGATATTCTACAAACTGAGTTGGTAAATTATTCAGACTCCGACGACAATGAAAAGGACGATTTGAACACTAAATACAAGGTTGTCGTTCAATCTGGAATGCACAAGGTAGCAACCAGACCACGGTTGCTTCCCTATTATGATATGATCTGATGGGCGTTGGATCACATAGACTTACCCACCAAAACTATCATGAACGACCAGTGGGTCACGATCGGGACTTTTAGACCAGGGCACATCCAAACCATGTATAATCTCTCGACAACATCTGAATACACATATGATGCTGAATTCCTATAGGGATTCAAACAGAAGGAGTGCACTGAATATGACAAAACCATGCCCGGTTTGATTAAAGATTGGGTTTCGCGCGCTGCGAAGTTCAGAGCAAATGACCAGGGCGTATATTCTATCGCTTCTTTGGAGCCACAGTATAAATATGTGGCCATGATGACATGTCGGCTATTTGGGAGAGAAGACACCTCACATTTCTACATCGCGTGGGTGCCTCTCATATTTCGGGTTGTAGAAGGTTGCTCGTTTAATTGGGCAAAGATGCTCTCAGACAGTTTGGCCACAAGGTCACAGAGTATCGGGAGTAGAAGGCAAGCGGGAGACCATCCTCATTTTTCATGTCTGCGTATATCATGGATGCGGTATGTTCCATGACACCATTCCCTTTGATGAGCTGGGCTTGGAATCCAGCCCAAGAAAAGCCCGTGCATGAGTACCACGACAAATTATGGGAGAATAAGGCGGACAAATTTATTTACGAAGTTTTCAACTGGGTGATGGTACCCCTGCACA
This sequence comes from Picea engelmannii, assembly GCA_009831015.1. Taxonomy (NCBI): domain Eukaryota; kingdom Viridiplantae; phylum Streptophyta; class Pinopsida; order Pinales; family Pinaceae; genus Picea; species Picea engelmannii. Next base: position 195,150 of record ML803870.1, on the reverse strand, counting down.
TCACCATTTTTGGTCTTTCACCACCTCGTATCTCGGACAACATTGCCGCATATCTGAGTGGTATAGGATATCGACCCAGATTCAGAGCAAGATCTCTTCTGCATAACAGAGTTTTCTCACCAAAGCAGGAACAATCCGAGAGGATTGTCTGTTGATGCATCGGGTTTCTGAGAACCTGAATGACAGAGAAAGAGATGCAGGAGCAGCTCGGGCCGCCTTCTAGGAGGCGGTAATAGCCACGAATGACAGAGTTTCAGCAGGTTCCCTCGGACTCACTCTTCCAGAACAAACTAGAGGTAACATTTTGTTGAAGGATTGGGAGCATAACATTACCCTGGGCAAGGAACAAGCCCAAAAAGTGACCAATTCATTAGAAGAAGCCTTCAATTCTATAGAGGGAGAACTGTTGGGTATGGACACTGGAGGCGATGACGAAACTTTAATACAAATGAATGTAGAACAGATCTCGCTTGATCTGAAAGAGAAGGAGGAGATAGATTTGGCAGATATCTCTAAGATAGACAGGGTGAACATGGCTTGAGTTGATAAGCATTTGATCCAAACCAGCGTGCAAATAAGTGCCCTCGACATCGTCGATGGACAAATGGGGGACAAGCTACAACAGTTAGCCCGAGAGTGCTACTTCGCTGAGGCCAACTGTCAAGCGGAACCTTCGCAGCTCGTATCTAAATTTGTGGATAGATGTATTGCCTACACCGAATCTACACGAAGATGAGCACCTGGCACCAAGTGAAAATAGAGTAGGAAAAAGGGAGTGATTTCGCTCCTCTCGGTTGTAACCGAATTTGTGAAACCGTTGAGATCCTAACTGATCTGTAAAGTTGTATAAATATATCACAAAAAGAAAAAGAAAGGGATGAACCTTTTTGGTGTGGATTGTAATAGAGATTTTTGCATTTGAGAAGTTAATATAAGCAAATCTGGAGATTCTCGATTCCGTCCAGACTGTGTTACAAGTTTGTTTCTTTGTATTTCATGTTTCATTTCATTACATTATTCATGATTGATGTGCTTCATTATAATTTAGTACGACCACTACTATAACAAAAGGATTCTGGTATTCTGTATTTGTTTATTGTCTTTCCTCTGCACCAGCTATCAGTGGGTGTAAGACCAATCTGCATTTTCAGAATTCTATATTATTCTTTGCTATGTCAGTTATTTCATTACTAATTTCCTCTTCTGTTTATATGTGAGTTTTCTCTTTGACAGGAACCTTGCGTTATATGCAGCTAAATGTTTTTCTCTCACCTCACACCTTTATATAAAATATAATACAGTTACGGGAAAGAGCCTTCAGTTTGCATTTCCATTTTATTCAAAAAACATAAAATTCTCTATATTTAGACCAAATCAAGACAACATTTAAACCCCCCTTTAAATCCTTTCCTAATCTTACTGTTCCTCCATGACTGTCCCCATAGCGACACAGCCTAATATCGAACCCGGACTATCGAACCAAACGCATATCGCCTTAAATCTTTTTGACTTAATCCTTAAAACTGCTAATAACCGGGATGAACTCTAATGTTCATGGGATGCCATTGAACAAGATATAAATACTTAGGAACAGTTGGAAGCTAGACGACGCGAACGTAGAAATCTTCCCTAGTTTCTTATACCGAAGGTTGACCTTACCCTCTTACACATCTTTCACCTACTTTCGGATGCCTTGACACTGTACTTTTTGAGCCTTAAGTACAAACTCAGGAACAATAGGTCGTATGCAAAAGTTACAACCACGGGAATTTGAGGTACCAACTTACCCATAGGGGCCCACATGTCTTTTGACGGTTCACCTCCTAGGGTTAGGTTTTTGGATGTCTTTGGTTTTGGAATTCATAAGTAATATCAAAAGGCCTCTAGAGACTCATTTTAATTCATTCTTCTTAGACAAATGCGCGTAGCAGCCACATCTCTTCTCAGAGATAGCTACCACCATTCGAGCAAGTGTTTCAGTTCTGCAGTTTTATAGTTTCAACCTATTTCATTATTCAATAGAAGATATTGTTCACTGGATATCTGTGTTATTATTCATATCTATGTGTTTATGTATTCAATTTATTAATTAGTTTGTTCCACTCCTAAATCCGGATCAGTGGTATCAGAGTGATCTTCTCTTCATTTATTTTTCTTCGTGCATGTCCCTGATAAGATCTGGGTACAAGAAGTTGGGAATCGAACCAATCCAGCCATTGCAATATCGGTCACGTCGATCCCGATAACGACCCATGGGGAATGAAAAGAAAGATGATGGAGCAAGAGATCTTATTAAAAAATTTCTCGAGGAAGCCCTCGCACGACAAAGGAACTAAATGATGGACAACTTCGTGTAGATCTTTCAACGACTGCCCACAGGATAAGCATCTTCATCAAGCATCCATGCAACCCCCTTCAAGTTATAGGTAAATTTTGATATTCCTTTATTTGAAGGACCAATAGATGCAAATGTTTTAGATAAATGGTTGAATCTTCTTGAAGGGTATTTTTCAGTCCACAATTTTTTCGATAGGGAAAATATCACTTTTTGACTTCTCAAGGTCGTTCCCCATGTTAAACACTGGTGGGATACTTACTATGAGCAAAGGGCTGTAGAGGAATCTACAATGTTTGTGGTGGCCCCTACATGGGATTCTTTCTGGGATGCCATTAAAGAATAGTACTACCCTGTTGGAAGCTACGAGGACCAGTACACCAGATGGACCACCCTACATCAAGAAAGGGACCAGACAGTACCAGATTTCACCAATATTTTCCATACCATGCGCACCAAATTGGGTATAAAAGACTCTGAGAATCATCTGGTTCTCAAATATCGCAAATGTTTACATAGATACATTCAAACAGAAATGGAGTTTTTGGACATCGCCTCATTGGGCACGGATTATAGATACGGTGTCAAGATCTAGCAAAAATTTAAGTAGAAAATGAGAGAGTTTGGATCTGCAAACCCCTCACAGCCGAAGTAGGGAAAAGGTTGTTGGCATGTTTTACAGACAGTGTATGCTTGTCATTGGTGGCAAGTACAACAGAAAAGATGGCATCAAATGTGCAAAGGATTGTAGGCATGTCATTAATGACAAGATCAAAGTAAGCATCGATGAAAAACAGGAACAAAGTAAGCTCAGGAGTAATTAGCGTAGAGTCGAACACAGTGCCTAAGATCGGGTGGAGAAGTGTCAGTGATCGTTGGATCCCATTTAAATTCCCAAAAGAAGGAGGACCATAAGATTTGATTGTAGACAAGAAGAACGCACAGAAGAGGAGGATAGATCTCAGGCGTCAGATCTAAGCATAAGTTCCAACCATTGTTGGATTAGGAAGAACCTGCACGTTCTTTAAAGTGAAAGATTGAAGCGGTGGTCCAAATCCATTTCAGAGTTTTGGCTATCGGGGTTTCGGATACTGAAAGTTGGAGTGCCGAAACACTTTGCAACAAGAATGCCAAAATCACGATATGATCTGAGCCGTTAGATCAAGGTTTGAGTGGACCGTTGATCTAACCCCATTTCAGGGTTTCAGATACCGGAAGTTATAGTGTCGAAACACTTTGCAACAAGAATGTCGCGATATGAAAAATCATGATATGATCTGAGCTGTTGAATCAAGATCAGATATGGACCATCGAATCATAGGACACGTGGCGAAAGATCATCATGCCGCTGACTGGAAAGTCAAAGGAATGAGGTTCCCTAACCTCTCAAATTCACGATATGCGAAATCGTGAAACTATCTTAGCCGTCATATCGAGGTTTGATCTGGACCGTTGATCCGACTCCATCTCAGAGATTCGCCTATCGCGACTTGGAGTGACGAGAACCTCCATCACAGGAATCGCAAGATGCAAATTCACGATAAGATTTGGACCGTCAATTCACCAAGAACGTGAACCGTCGATCTAAGATCCATCTCGGAGCTTCGCCTATCTTGACTTGGAGTGACAAGAACCTCCATCACAGGATTCGCGAGATGAAAATTCATGATAATATCTGGACCATCAATTCACCAAGAACGTGGAACGTCGATCTGAGCTCCATCTCGAAGATTCTCCTATCACGACTTGGAGTGACGAGAACCTCCATCACTGGAACAGCGAGATGTGAGATTGCGAAAAGATATGGACTGTTGATTCATCGAGATCGCGGACCGTCGATCAGGGTCGATGAAGATCACGAGTTCACAGTGCTTTTTAGCGTAGCCTGTGGTCACCGCGTGTGGTCACGTGGAGGAAGGACCTAGTGCAGATGATCTCCGCCTCAGAATTTCAGGGATCATGTCTAGGAGTGTCGAGACACTGGATCATACGAATTTCGAAATACCGAAAAGGTGAATTGTCGGTGTAACCGGTGGTCACCGCCTGTGGTCACGTAAAGGAGGGAGCTAGAGCAGCCAAGCTCCTTTTTGGAGCTCGTGACACGGAGACTCAAGATGTCTCATCGCAAAATCTCCGAATTGTGAAAGTGCGAAACGGGTAAATAACGACAATACCCTTCATAGTTAATCCAACAATGGAGGTGAACATGAGCATGATCGGAGGGCTAATGTTGATCCTCACAGTGTAACTGCTAGAAACCATTGATGGTTTCTACCAGAAGATGCGAAAAGACTTCTGTGTGATTTCTAGAGGAGATGAAGAGTTATAAGGAATTTGTTAGTGGAATGAAGACGATTAGTGGAGGAAATTGACAGCTAGATGAGGGTTGGAGCTCATAACTGAAACATAAAGGATAAGCTCGACTATGCCATAGAAGACGAAGAGTCTCAACTGCCAGAGAGGTTGAGGAATCTCTACAGAACACCCAATGATGCTGGACGCGTGGTGGGAACCACCAGAGAAGCTAAAGAGTTTCGATGATCAGGCTGAGCACTCGAAGATGTGAAGCAGATCGGCGTGGTGTGAGTATGCAGAGGCATTGCACGCATTGCATGCACAAGTAGCATAAAAGCTATAAGTACACGGTACAGAGAAGAGATGCGGTTGTTGTTGGAGTTGTTGTGGTTGTTGTTATTGCTAAGGTGAAGTAATGCATGTGTGAGGAAGTAAAGGACTGGTGCATCAACTAAAATGGATAGGAAACAAAAGGTGCATTGGATGGGAATTACACACAGTGCAAAAAAGGCAGAAGAACAAAATGGGCAACGGATGCATTCTGGAAGACAGTGAGGAAGTCTGAGTAGAAAAATCTTGCAGAACAGTGATGAGACTGGTAAGATGTTATTGAACACTATATCACTATAATAGGTTTCAGTATTTCATATTCATAATCTAGGGTGGAAGGGAGGTGTTAGGGAGGACTGGTGTCCTTAGAGGTTCAAGTGGGTTCTTGAGCACAGGGAGTTGTAGCTTCCTTCTAGTTGGTGCTAAAGAAACCAGGGAGTAGTTGCTTCCTTCTAGTGGGTGCTAGAGAAACTAGGGAGTTGGTGCTTCCTTCTAGTGGGTGCTAGAGAAAAACAGAGAGTTGGTGCTCTTAGCAAGTTGCAACTTGCAAAAACCAAAGGTTGTAGCCTCGCAATGAGTTGGTGCTCATATGTATGATAATGTAAAGAATGTAAATAATACTTATCATATAAAGAAGAAGAGGTTTTTACCCTGTATGGGTTTCCTTTGGAAATATATGTCTCTATGTTTCTCATATATGTGACTGATGCTGAATATGCCATTGTTTATTTCCCTGCATTATTTGTGATCATCATTCAGTGTTTCTGCAAAGAGTTTAAAAGAAGTATAATTGTTTAAGCATGGTAACAACTGATTCACCCCCCCTCTCTCAGTTGTCCAACAATTGGTATAAGAGCCAACCCCTTTTATCTAAGGGTAGATCCTAGAGCTTAAACATGTCAAGCCATGAAGGAATTTCAACCAATAAGGCCCCTCTGTTCAATGGAACAAACTTTGCCTTCTGGAAAGTTAGAATGAGAACCTACATAATGTCATTAGGTGCAGATGTCTGAGATGTGGTAGATACTGGTTATGTAAAGCCAGTTGTGCTAGCTAATAAGGATGACAAACTAGAATTTAGCTTCAATGCTAAGACTATGAATGCTATCTTGAGTGGGCTTGTAGAAGCAGAATTCGTAAAAGTTATGCACCTAGGAACTGCCAAAGAAATGTGGGACAAACTCATTAGCAGTTATGAGGGCAATGAGAAGGTAAAGGATGCAAAGCTTCGAACCTACAAAATACAGTTTGAATAGCTGAAGATGAAGGAAGATGAAACTGTTGGAAAATAATTTCTGAGAGTAGAAGAAATGGTAAATGCAATGAAGGCACTTGGTGAAACAATTGAGGAACCTTCTTTAGTTCAGAAAATCTTGAGATCTCTCCCAGGTAGGTTCAACCCGAAGGTCTCTGCTATAGAAGAACTTAATGATATAAAAACCTCGGAGTTTGATCAACTGCTAGGAACATTGACTACATATGAAATGAGAATAGTTAAAGATAAACCCACCTCCAGAGAAGCATCATTTAAAGAAGACAAGAATGAGGATTCTGAGCTCGATGAAATTGAAGAAACATTTATGAAGAGACTGAAGAAGGGATCATGCAAATACAAAGGTAAACTGCCTTTCAAATGTTTCAACTGTGGTAGGTAGGTCATTTTTCAAATAAATGTTCCCACAAAGGAAAGGATCAGACATGTGATGATGAGGAGAAGTACAAACACAAAAATTTCTGTAAAGAGAAAAACTTTAAGAAGAAAATTCTATGCATAAACAATGATGATGATCCTTCAGATGATGAAGAAAATGACTCCTCTATTGAAGATAAACTAAATGACTTCATACTTATGACCAAAGAGGATTATGATAATAAAAGTAGAGGGAGTGATGAAGAAGAAGCTGTGATTGACATGGAAGTGTTGGGTATGTGTTATATTCTTTGCATGTGTGTGTGTGTGGGTGCATCAGATACAACAACTGCATCTGATGATCCCTTCACCTAGAGCTCTGTCATGTGCGTTGGGTGCTTTTCTAGGGGGGTCCCAAGAGGGGGGGTCGGTATGCCCCCCCTGGTTACGCGTAGCGTTCGGTATCTTGGGGTGAACGGGGTTCGGGGCAGCGCCCCAACATTTTTATTTTTGGGTGGTTTTTGCTATTTTTAGCGGATTTGTAAATTAATCCTGGATTAAGGGATTAGGGTTTTGGTATCTATGGAATACCTAAAAACATTGTATATATTGTATGGTGAATGATGAAATTTGATATAATGAAAATAAGAAAGGTTTTCCCGGTTGAGGGTTTCCGGTATAAAATCTCTGTGTACTCTGTGTATGAGCCATTGATTAATTTTTGTATTGCTTAAGAATCTATATGCATTTCTTTACTTCGCAGGTTTAAAACTTGCATGTGGTATCGGAGCTCGTTTTTGGCTTCAGAGGGACGCCTTTGTTGCTGAGGGTTTGGCTCGGTCTTGATAGATCAAGTTTATCTTGGGTCTGTGATAAACTTGGGTTTAGTGGGAGATTTTGTAGTGGAGGTTCGAGTAAAGAAAGAGGAATGGCGAGCTCATCTAGAATCGAGATAGAGAAGTTCAACGGTAAAAACTTTGAGCTATGGAAGCTCAAGATGGAGGACCTTCTTATAAACAAAGAACAATGGATCGTTGTGGATCTTGGTACATAGCCTACTAGTACACCATCTACAAGCATACAGGCTACTGGTACACAACCTACCAGTACACAAACTACTAGTACACCAGTTACTGGTATGTCGAAGGAAGATTGGGACAAGTTGGACAGAAGAGCAAGGAGTACTATTCGACTCTGCCTGGCAGATTCGGTGTTGTTGAATGTCTCAGGAGAATCTATAGCCAAGGAACTATGGGATAAGTTAGGGAATTTGTATCAATCAAATTCCCTGGTAAACAAGTTGTTTCTTCGAAAGAAGTTGTATCATCTTAGGATGGAAGATGGAGATTCCATGACAAAACATCTAAATGCCTTTAATACTCTGGTAAGTCAACTTGGATCTGTTAATATTACGATTGCAGAAGAAGATAAGTGTATTACTTTGTTATGTTCTTTACCAGACTCTTGGGATAATCTGGTTGTAGCAATAGGTAGTACCACTCAATCTACATTGAAGTATGAGGATGTAGTTGCATCCTTGTTATCTGAAGAGATGAGGCAAAAAAGCATGGATGGTCACAACACAGATGCTTTATTTGTAAGAGGGTGTACCCAAGACAGGAACCCTGGTAAGCCTTTTGGATGGAGATCTAAATCTACAAGTAGATCTAAGTCTCCGGGAAAATCTTTGAGGAAATGCTGGAAGTGTGGTAAAATAGGGCATTATAAGAAATATTGCAAGTCTAAGAAGGTTGAAAAACCAAAGGGATCTGATAGTACCTCTTCCACGGAGGTGAAAACCTCCACTGAAGAAGGAGGTGATGTTTACCTAGCATCTACAAGTACACATCCAAACCATGGTGTATGGTTGATTGACTCAGGTGCATCATACCATATGACTCCTCACAGGGAGTGGTTCTCTAAATATGAAAAATATGATGGTGGTGATGTATTCCTAGGAGATGACTCAACAACAAAAATCTTGGGACGTGGAAGGGTTAAGTTGCTACTAAATGATGGAAGGATTAGAACTCTTCCTGGGGTTCTACACATTCCAAAACTAGCCATGAGCCTAATCTCTGTAAGCAAGTTGAGTGATGCAGGAGTGAAAACTGTATTTGAAAAGAACACTTGCAAGATGGTACGAGGAGCAATGTTTTTGATGAGGGGAGTTCGTTGTGGAACTCTGTACAAGTTGTTGGGAAGAACTTATACTAATGGGTGTAACAGTTCTGTTGTCCTTGAGTAGAAAAATGAAGGAGACAAGACCAATACTGTCCCAGAAAAGAAGACCATGATGTGGCATCAAAGACTGGGGCATATTGAAGAAAAGGGCCTTCGAACACTACACAGTAAAGGTATGATTGAAGGTATGTCTAATTGCAATCTGGATTTTGATTTCTGTGAAAATTTCATATAAGGTAAACAAAATCGAGTAAGATTCCCATCTGGTGCTACAAGAGCAAAGGGGATCTTAGAGTTGATACACAGTGATGTGTTTGGACCTGTTCCTGTTCCATCCCTAGGTAAATCTGTGTATTATGTTTCATTTATAGATGATTTTTCAAGGAA
>ML803870.1:164510-183981 GCA_009831015.1 Picea engelmannii | reverse complement strand
AGGTTGGTAATCACTTCATTTATGTAGTGTTGTATGTTGATGACATGTTGTTGGTAGGAAATAACATGGATGTTATCAAGGAGGTGAAATCACAGCTATCCTCCAAATTTGACATGAAGGATCTTGGTGTTGCTAACTTCATTTTGGGAATGGAGATTAAAAGAGATTGTGCAAACATGAAACTCTGGTTGAATCAAAGAAAATATGTTGAAACGATATTGCAGAGGTTTAATATGCATGGAACTAAACCGGTCAAGGTTCCTATTCCTATAGGTGTAAAGTTATCTGCAGATCAGTGTCCCAAGACATAGGAAGAAGAAGAGGACATGTCCCATGTTCCATATGCCAGTGCAGTTGGTAGTTTGATGTATGCAATGGTTTGTACTAGATCGGACATTGCACATGCAGTGGGAGTTTTGAGAAGGTATATGTCAAAACCAGGGAAGGAGCATTGGACAACAGTAAATAGGGTCTTCAGGTATCTTCGTGGCACCACCAATTATGGATTGTGCTACCAAGGAAGACTAGGATTGGACAGAGTGGTGGACATACATGGCTTTGTTGATGCAGACTGGGTTGGAGATTTGGACCGTAGAAGATCTACAAGTGGGTATGTGTTTAACCTATTTGGAGGAGCAATCAGTTGGATGAGAAAAAGATAGGCTGTAGTGGCACTCTCAACTACAGAAGTTGAATACATGGCAACCACTCATGCAAGCAAGGAAGCAGTATGGTTACAAAGATTGTGTTCAGGTATTGGGTTGGTACAACAAGCAGTGAGATTATGCTGTGATAGTCAGAGTGAAATATTCCTGGCAAAGAACCCATCTTATCATTCGAAGACAAAGCATATTGATGTTCAGTATCACTTTGTGAGAGACATGGTTGAGGAAAAGGTGTTGTTGGAAAAGGTTGGCACTTTGAAGAATGCTGCAGATTCATTGACAAAGTCTGTGAGCACAGAAAAGTTATCTTGGTGTAGAGTAACAATGGGCATTGCTTCCTTGGATTGTTAACTATATAATCGCATGGACCCCTGGATGCAAAGAAAACAACAAGTGGGAGAATGTTGGGTATGTGTTCGTTTCTTTGCATGTGTGTGTGTGTGTGGGTGTGTCAGATACGACAACTGCATCTAGCGATCCCTTCACCTAGAGCTCTTCTGTGTGCGCCGGGCGCTTTCCTAGGGGGGTCCTAGGGGGGGAAGGTATGCCCCCCCCCTAGTTACGTGCAACGTTCGACAACGGGTGGTATCCCGGGGTCGACAGGGTTCGGGGCAGTAACCCAAAATTTTTATTTTTGGGCGGTTTTTGCTATTTTTAGCGGATTTTGCTATTTTTAGCGGATTTGTAAATTAATCCCGGATTAAGGGATTAGGGTTTTGGTATCTATGGAATACCTAAAAACATTGTATATATTGTATGGAGAATGGTGAAATTAGATATAATGAAAATAAGAAAGGTTTTCTCGGTTGAGGTTTTCCGATATAAAATCTCTATGTACTCTGTGTATGAGCCATTAATTAATTTCTGTATTGCTTAATAATCTATATGCATTGCTTTGCTTCACAGGTTTAAAAATTACAGGAAGGAGAACTGATCAGTGCACTGGAAGAGATTGACAGACTAAGAATCAAGAACAGAAAGCAAAGACAATCGCTGATACAGTTCGAGAAAGACAGTAAAAAACCTGATGAAGACTTTTTCCTACTAAAAGTAGAATTAGAAGAGGCAAAGAAAATCAAAGACATTCTGAAACGAAAATTATCAGAAAAGAAGGCGAGATGAGAAGCATTAGAAGAAGAAGTAGTGAAAACTAGGAAAGAGATGGAGAAGTTTCAAGCCTTGTATAATCAGAATCTGTCAAGTATCAAAGCCTCAGAAGGATTAGCCACCATCCTGAATCAACAAAGGAATCCAAAGTTGAAAACTGGTTTGGGTTATGAAGAGGGATCAAGTAGTGGCAAGCCAAGAAATGAAGAACCCATCAATTTTGTCAAATGTACAACCAATAACAACAACGAACCTGCAGGAACAAAGGAAGACAATCAACCACCCGGGACGAGTAAGGTAAAATATGCCAGAACTGAATCTGTAGAACAAAGAAGTAATGCAATCACTACTGAAAGACATCATTAGCCTGGAAGAAATCAATTTTCACAAAGAAGAGAACCATTTCCTAGGTATAAAGAATTTTTCCATGGCTATTGTTTCCACTGTTCTAACTTTGGTCACAAAGCTGTAAATTGTTCCTTAAGACTTAGACATGAGCAATTAAGATTTCAAAGGAATAAATACTTCCCATAACAAAGAATGATACAGTCAAGTAATAATCCTTCACAGACTGGAAATTGCCAAATGAAATCTAGACACATACAACTAAAGAGGCCAAGAAATAATTAACAGTCAATAAGTAGGCAACACTGCAAAAATAAGTTTGACCTATTGAATAATGAGGTTGAATGCTACACCTGTCATAACTTTGGACATAAATCTATTGACTGTCAGTTAAGGAACTATGAACCATATTCGAAATCCCCTACCGAAAATGTCAAGTTTTGGAAGAAGAAGGAAAGTGACAAGTGTGGACTAGTATTGTCCGCTCAAAGAAAAATGAACCCTTGGTATATAGATAGTGGATGCTCCAAACACATGACGGGAGACAAAGGCAAGTTTCTATCTCCAAGTGAAAGCAAATTAGGAAACATAACCTTTGGAAATGATGCTCCAGGGAAAATAAAGGGCAAAGGGATGGTGAGCTTAAGTAATGGAAAAGGAAAATCCCAAGATGTTCTACTTGTGGATGGGATGAAACATAATCTGCTCAGTGTAATTCAAATGTGTGACAGAGGATGGGAAGTGTTGTTCACGTCCAAGGACTGCAAGATAAAGTCTGTAAACTCGGGACAAGTGGTGGCCAAAGGCATAAGGACATAAAATAATGTATATGTGTTGAAAGAAAATAGAGAAGAATGTCATCTAAGCAAACATGATGAAAGTTGGTTATGGCATATGAGACTTGGACATATAAACTTTGACCACTTAATCAAACTCAAAAAACCTCGAGGCAGTAAAAGATTTTCTGAGAATATCAAAGCCCCAAGATTCAATGTGTAAACCCTATCAAGTAGGGAAGCAAAACAGGACATAGTTTAAGTCCAAGAGCTTTACTTCAATAGAGAAACCACTCCAACTAGTTCATATGGATTTATGTGGACCATCAAGACAGGAAGGCACAGGGAAAGAAAACTACTTCATGTTGATTATCGATGATTACTCTAGACTTACTTGGGTTTCCTTTCTCAAAGAAAAAGCTGAAGCATTTGAGAAGTTAAAATATTTAAGTCTTTAAAAGAGACTCAAACAAGCAAGAGGTTAAAGGCAGTAAGATCAGATCGGGGAGGAGAGTTTATGTCAAGAGACTTCAAGGAATTCTGCAATGAGCATGGGATCAAGAGAGAATACACAATCCCAAGAACTTCACAACAAAATGGAGTTGTTGAGAGGCAAAACAAAACAGTGCAGGAAATGGCCAGGTCTATGATGAATGAAAAGAACATTGGTCAAACCTACTGGGTAGAAGCAATACACACAACAGTCCATGTGCTTAACAAAGCCCACCTCAGACCACAAAGTGACAAGACACCTTATGAATTATGGTTTGGAAGACCTGTCTCAATCAAACACTTCAGAGTCTTTGGGAGTAAATGCTACATAAATAATAATGATGAGAACCTCGACAAATATGATGACAGGGATGATGAAGGTATCTTCTTAGGGTATGCTACAAATAGTAAAGGATATAGATGCTATAATAAGAGGCAGCATAAAATGGTTGACTGTAAAAATTGATGAAGGAATCCCAGCAAGAGAGGTATACAGTTATGAGTCTTCTACAGAAGACACAACTAAAGTTGAAGATGAATAGGTCCAAGAATCAGAAAACGAAGACTCTGAATCAAATGAAGACTCAAACACTCAGACTGACTCAAATCAGCAGTCAACTACAAATTCCTCCTCCAGAATCATTCAAAAGAATCATCCTACAAGTCAGATAATTGGGGAAAAAGACAAAGGTGTAAAAACCAAGAGAAAGCTAATAAAAAACACCGAAAAATCTCATATAGATTTCATATCCATGCTGGAACCCAAGAATTTTAATGAAGCCAAAAAATATGACCACTGGGTTAAAGCAATGAATGACAAACTTGATCAGATTGAGAAAAACAATACGTGGGAGATGGTTCAAAGACCTAAAGGTAAAAACGTCATTGGCTCCAAATGGATCTTTAAGAATAAGTTGAATGAGCAAGGACAAGTTATCAGGAACAAAGAAAGGTTAGTCTGTAAAGGCTATGCTCAGATAGAAGGACTGGATTTTGATGAAACATTTGTGCCCGTAGCAAGATTAGAAGCTATCAGAATATTTCTTGCCTATGCTTGTCATAAAAGATTTAAAGTCTATCAAATGGATGTCAAGTCAGCTTTTCTAAATGGAGATTTAAGTGAAGAAGTCTATATGGAACAACCAGAGGGTTTCAAACTGTCTGATAACCTTGAATTAGTATGCAAGTTGAGGAAAGCTTTATATGGTTTAAAACAAGCCCCTTGAGATTGGTATCATAGACTGGATACGTATCTCAAAGACAAAGGATTCAAGAGAGGAACAATTGACAACAATCTGTATATTAAAACAAAGGATAATAATTTGCTCATTGTATTGGTCTATGTAGATGACATCATCTTTGGATGTAATAAGGATTCATTGGTACAATGGTTTGCTTCTGCCATGGAGTCTGAATTTGAAATATCTTTGATAGGAGAACTGTCATTTTTTCTTAGTCTGCAAATTAATCAAAGGTTTGAAGGGATGATCATTTCTCAAAAAACTATCTAAGAGAAATGCTGAAAAGGTTTCAAATGGAATATTATAAACCTGTGGGTACACCTATGGTAACTGGATGTAAATTAAGAAAGGATGATGATTCACCTGATGTTGATCAAAGCTCATATCGATCAATGATAGGCAGCCTGTTGTACATCATAGCATCTCGCCCAGACATAATGCATGTTGTAGGAATGGTAGGAAGATATCAGGCTGCACCTAAACAGAGTCATTTACAAGATGTCAAAAGGATATTCAGGTATTTAAAAGAAACAATGACTTATGGTCTGTGGTATCCCAGAAATTAGAATTTTCAGTTAACTGCTTACTCAGATGCAGATTGGGAAAACTATGTCGATGAGAGAAAAAACACCAGTGGAGGAGCATTCTTCCTGGGTGATTCTTTAGTAGCATGGCTTAGTAAAAAGCAAGGCTCCATTTCTTTATCAACCACAGAGGCATAGTACATTGTTGTTGCTACCTGTTGCACTCAGGTATTATGGATGATTCGGACACTTGCAGACTTGGAGGTAAAATACACTGCACCGATCCCAATTCATTGTGATAACACTAGTGCCATCAGTGTGTCTAAAAATCTTGTATTCCACTCCAAGACCAAGCATATTCCCATAAAATATCATTTTTTGAGAGAGCAGGTCACCAATCAGATTGTTCAGGTCAATTACATTCCCACTACAAAACAAATTGCAGACATCTTTACTAAACCCATCGCCAAGACACCATTTGAATATCTCAGACAGAAGCTGGGTTTCATCCCGTCTCACATATAAGAGAGTCCATCCTATTAGGGGGAGTCCTGTATTGGTTGCATATTTGATACGTCCTATAATTAATGCAACAACTCAGGGGGAGTGTGTTTTCTTTGACATTGATGTCAAAGGGGGAGAAAAGAACAGGGGTGCCTTTGTTTCCATAAATGCCAAAGGGGGAGATTGTTGTCATGTTTTATAGAGAGTGTATGCTTGTCATTGATGGTAAGTACAACAACAAAGATGGAAGAAAACGTGCAAAGGATTGTAGGCAGGTCATTAATAAAAAGATCAGAGTAAGCATCGATGAAAAACAGGAACAAAGTAAGCTCAGGAGTAATTAGCGTAGAGTCGAACGCAGTGCCTAAGCTCGGGAGGAGAAGAATCAGTGATCGTTGGATCCCATTTAAATTCCCGAAAGAAGGAGGACCGTCAGATCTGATTGTAGATAAGAAGAATGCACAGAAGAGGAGGACAAATCTTAGGCATCAGATCTAAGCATAAGTTCTGACCATCGTTGGATCAGGAAGAACCTGCACATTCTTTAAAGTGTAAGAGCGAAGCGGTGGTCCAACTCCATTTCAGAGTTTTGGCTATCGAGGTTTTGGATACCGAAAGTTGGAGTGTCGAAACACTTTACAACAAGAATGTCAAAATCGTGATATGATCTGAGCCGTCAGATCAAGGTTTGATGTGGACCGTTGATCCAACCCCATTTTGGGGTTTCGGGTACCGGAAGTTGGAGTGTTGAAACACTTTGCAACAAGAATGTTGAAATTGCGATATGCGAAATTGCGATATGATCTGAGCCGTTGAATTAAGATCAGATCTGGACCATCAAATCATAGGACACGTGGCGAAAGATCGTCATGTCACTGACTGGAAAGTCAAAGGAACGGGATTCCCTAACCTCTTGGATTCACGATATGCGAAATCGCGAAACTATCTTAGCCGTCAGATCGAGGTTTGATCTGGACCGTTGATCCGACTCCATCTCGGAGCTTCACCTATCGCGACTTGGAGTGACGAGAACCTCCATCACAGGAATCATGAGATGTGAATTCACAATAAGATATGGACTGTCAATTCACTAAGAACATGAATCGTCAATCTGAGCTCCATCTTGGAGCTTCACCTATCGTGACTTGGAGTGACAAGAACCTCCATCACAGGAATCACGAGATGTGAATTCACGATAAGATCTGGACCATCAATTCACCAAGAACATGGACCTTCGATCTGAGCTCCATCTCATATCTTCGCCTATCGCGACTTGGAGTGACGAGAACCTCCATCACTGGAACAACGAGATGCGAGATCACGAAAAGATATGGATCGTTGATTCATTGAGATCGTGGACTATCAATCAGGGTCGATGAATATCATGAGTTCACAACACCTTTTAGCACAACCTGTGTTCACCGCGTGTGGTCACATGGAGGAAGGACCTAGTGCATATGAGCTCTGCCTCGGAATTTCGGGGATGGCGTCTGGGAGTGTCGAGACACTGGATCATACGAATGCTGAAATACTAAAAAGGTGAATTATTGGTGTAACCGGTGGTCACCGACTGTGGTCACGTAGAGGAGGGAGCTAGAGTAGCCAAGCTCCTTTTCGGAGCTTGTGACATGGAGACTCAAGATGTCTCATCGCAGAATCTCCGAATTGCAAAAGTGAGAAACGGGTAAATAACGACAATACCCTTCACAGTTAATCCAACAATGGAGGTGAACATGAGCATGATCGGAGGGCTAATGTTGATCCTCACAGTGTAACTACTAGAAACCATTGATGGTTTCTACCAGAAGATGCAAAGAGACTTCTGAGTGATTTCCAGAGGAGCTGAAGAGTTACAAGGAATCTTCTAGTGGAATGAAGACGATTCATGGAGGAAATTGACAGCTGGATGAGGGTTGGAGCTTGTAATTGAAACATAAAGGATAAGCTCGACTATGCCATAGAAGACAAAGAGTCTCAACTGCCAGAGAGGTTGAGGAATCTCTGCAGAACACCCAGTGATGTTGGACGCGTGGTGGGAACCACCAGAGAAGCTGAAGAGTTGTGATGATCAGGCAGAGATCTCAAAGATGTGGAGCAGATCGACGTGGTGTGAGTATGCAGAGGAATTTCACACATTGCATGCACAAGTAGCACAGAAGCTATAAGTACACGGTACAGAGAAGAGATGCAGTTGTTGTTGGAGTTGTTGTGGTTGTTGTTGTTGCTAAGGTGAAGTAATGCATGTGTGAGGAAGTAAAGGACTGGTGCAGCAGATGAAATGGATAGGAAACAAAAGGTGCATTGGATGGGAATTGCACACAGAGCACAAAAGGCAGAAGAACAGAATGGGTAGCGGATGCATGATGGAAGATAGTGAGGAAGTATGAGTAGAAAAATCTTGCAGAACAGTGATGAGACTGGTAAGCTGTTATTGAACACTATATCACTGTAATAGGTTTCAGTATTTCATATTCATAATCTAGGGTGGAAGGGAGGTGCTAGGGAGGACTGGTGTCCTTAGAGGTTCAAGTGGGTGCTTGAGCATAGGGAGTTGTAGCTTCCTTCTAGTTGGTGCTAGAGAAACCAGGGAGTAGGTGCTTCCTTCTAGTGGGTGCTAGAGAAACCAGGGAGTTGGTGCTTCCTTCTAGTGGGTGCTAGAGAAAAATAGAGAATTGGTGCTCTCAACAAGTTGCATCTTGCAAAAACCAGAGGTTGTAGCCTCACAATGAGTTGGTGCTCATATGTATGATAATGTAAAGAATATAAATAATACTTATCATATAAAGAAGAAGAGGTTTTTACCCTGTATGGGTTTCCTTGGGAAATATCTGTCTCTGTGTTTCTCATATATGTGACTGATTCTGAATGTGCCATTATTTATTTCCCTGCATTATTTGTGATCATTATTCAGTGTTTCTACAAAGATTTTAAAAGAAGCATAATTGTTTAAGCATGGTAACAACTGATTCACCCCCCCCTCTCAGTTGTCCAACAAAGGTGTCCCCAACCCACACAACAAGCAACCAAGTCGATATGGCCACCCTCAGGACAACCATTCCAAGCTGCAACACAAGAAAGGCAATGAGAAGATGCAGAAGGACATGGGAAAATGGTGTGAGAACGATAAAATTCATTGGCACAACACTGAATAATGTCGCTCCAAGTAGTCACTAATGGTTGAACTAAAGGCTTCCAAGTCAGAGGTCGATTCTGATTCTGAATCAAATCCTGAAGGAGGGAATCAGATTATCGATGTTGAACCCAATTTCACTGTCGCTACCACCAAAGTTAGGCCAAGTGAACCAGAAGAACCAGAGGAAGGGGAACACCTCTTTCACTCACAGATGTGGGTAAAGGGGGCTCTGCTTCATTTCATTGTCGATAGTGGTAGTATGAAGAACCTGATTTGAGTAGAGGTCATAAAGCAGATGGAACTACCAACAACACCTCACCCACAACCTTACATCATCGGCTGGCTGCGCCAAGGAAGAGATCTTTGTGTCAGCCAATAATGTCGTTTTCCCTACGACATCAATATTTTCAAAGATGAAGTACTATGTGATATTTATCCCCTTGAAGATTGTGATGTTCTTTTAGGACAACCATATTTGTGGAAGTGTCATGTTGCATATGAGTCTAGACCCCACAGTGTTATTATTACTTTGGGTGGACAATTGTAGAGGATACCAGAGGTAGCACCGCCTAATGATATTTATTTAATATTTGCTAAGCAATGCAGTAAGGTAATCTCATAGACCGGGAACTTTGTCTTCTTTGTGATTCGTGCTCACAGTAAGTAGAATGTCATCACCGCATACATGGCCTCTACATAGAGCCTCTCTTTGTAGCAGAAGCAATTCACGGGATCGTGGAAGAATACAGAGACATCCTCTCCTCACCTACATGGGTACCGACACACTGCCAAGTCAAGCATCTAATTGATTTGACCCCTGACACACCTCTACCTAATGGACCAGTAGATCGTCACTCACTAATGGAAAATGAAAAAATCAGGCGTCAGATCTAATAGATTCTTCAAAAGGGTCACATCATACCCATCTCCTCCCCTTGCGGAAGCCCGATTGTACTAGTGCAGAAGAAGGACAAGACTTGGAAACTCTGCATTAATTACAGAGCCTTAAACAAAATCACAATCAGGAATCGGTACCCCATTCCCAAGATTGATGAACTTCTTGACCAACTCAAGGGGGAAATTTCTTCAGCAAGATTGACCTAAAGCCTGGCTACCACCAGGTTCCCATCAAACCAATTGATGTATGGAAGACAACCTTCAAATCTAAGGAAGATCTCTTTGAATGGCTAGTCATGCCCTTTGTCTTAACAAATGCACCAACCACTTTCATGAGGTTGACGGATGATGTATTGAGACCCTTCACCAACTCCTTTATGGTGGTATATTTGGATGACATCCTCATCTTCAAAAGAACATGGGAGGAGAACATGCGTCATATTCAACAAGTTTTGAGCACTTTGCGGCAACACAAGCTATATGCCAACTTGGAAAAATGCTCTTTTGGCATGAGCAATGTCCAATACTTGGGCTACATTATGGACAAGAATGGGGTACATGTTGATCCAACTAATATCCAAGTCATCTGTGACTGGTCAGACCTGACCACACTAACCGAGCTTCAGAGCTTCTTGGGACTAGCCAAATTCTACCAATGGTTCATGTTAGGATTCTCCCATATTGCACGGGCCCTCAGTTGGGTGACCAAGGGCAGTGGTAGGGCCAAGTTCGTGTGGGGGAAGGAACAAAAACAAGAATTCGATGATCTTAAGCATCACTTGTTCTCATCTCCAATAATCTCCTTTCTCGATCTGTAGCAACTGTTCAATATTGAGACAGATGCATCTAATTATGTTGTGGGCATAGTTCTCACTCAGCATGGTCACTCGATGGCATACCATAGTGAGACACTCTCAAATATTGTTCGAAAATACCCCACTTATGATAAGGAAATGTACTCCATTTGACAAGCCTATTGTCAATGGAAACATTAGATTCTGGGAAAGGATATGATCATAAACACTGATCACAAGCCTCTACAGTTCATACGGACACAGGGGAAATTGTAAAACGACAACCATCAGAAGTGTTCCACCTACCCGCACCAGTTCCATATCAACATTAAGTATAAGAAAGGTATCTCAAATCGTGTCAATGAATGCCTCATTCGACCTCCTATGGCTGTGCTCACCATCGTGATCCATTCCTGTGGACATGAAACATCTCAATGGCCCCAACTTTATCAGCAAGATCTGGACTTCGTCGCCACCTATTAGCTCTTGGGTATAGGTGCGACTGTCACAAATTTTCACATTCAAGATGAAATATTATTCCACTTGGGCCATCTATGTCTTCCTACAAGTGAGCATGCCAAGATGATTTGGGAATCCCACTACAGTTGGATGGAAAGACATTTTGGCATGGAGAAAACTATGGTCGTTCTGTAGAAACATTTTTATTGGCCAAAACTTCAATAGGACGTCAGCAAGTATATCAGATCTTCCAATGCATGTGACATTTCCAAGCCATCCATCAAGAATCCAGGCTTATATACCCCTCTTCCTACTCCCGAGAAGCCTTGGGAATCCATCTCAATGGATTACATTCTTGGCCTTTCATCCACCAAGCAAGGAAATGAATGCGTATTTGTGGTCGTTGATCGGTTTTCAGAGATGGCCTTCCTCATAGCCTACAAGAAGAATATCACGGTGGTAGATACTGTGAATCTCTCCTTATAATGAGTGTGGGTCCACTTTAGGATACCACATACCATCATCTTCAACGGGGACAACAGGTTCCACATTTTGGTCGAGTCTCTGGTCACTATTGGACACCAAGCTCACAAACTCCACTACTTTTCACCTCAAAACAAACAGCCAAACATAGGTCATCAATTGGATGATTGTGCACATCTTGCACATGTACAAATATAATCATCCACAAACATGGGATGAGAGTCTCCCTTATGTTCAACATAGTTACAACAAGGCTCTCCATAGATCCACCGACCATAGCCCATTTCAGGTGGGGTTGGAATTCTAACTGTTGGGATCCATTGATGTTTCACTTCTTCTTTCCACCACACAGAAAAAATCTTCCCATGATCGAAAAAGCCACCAGATTCATTGAGCGGATTCAACACATCTGCCAACAGGTCCAAAAGATTTTGCAAAAATCCAATGCTAAGTACATGCAATGCCATGATCAACATAGGGTACCACACCAGTTTCAGGTTGGCAACAAAGTTTGGTTACATTTGCAGAAGGAGCGTCTCATGGGGCCCCATTGGAAGCTCCGTCCACTTCGCTATGGGCCTTACACTATCACCAATTTTGTGGGTAGAAATGCTTTTGATCTCAACACTCCACCCTTCCTTGGCCTGCACCTAGTGTTCAATGTGGACCTCCTTCAACCATATTTTCCACCATTATTGGACACCTCAGAGATCGTAGAACAACTAACACCCATTGATCTCAACCCCGACTTCATGGAACAAGCATCCACTAATCAGATAGTGGAAACACAGGTCAAGGGCACTCGCCAACAGAGGATCCATCTTTATCGGGTTGTCAAGGCAGGGCAACTCCTACACCAAGGAAAGTGGCTCACCAGGGGCCAAATCCAATAGAATTTTCCTCACCTGATGGGATAACTCAATGCAATGGAGACCATTTCTTCCTAAGGGGGGAGGATTGATCCAATTGGCTATTGGTGGCCACCCACCTATTCCAAATGGATCCTCTTGTCTGTTTTTAGTTCAACGTGTTCTTTTGTACTTCTTTGCAATTGTGGGTTGTACACTTTTGGAACTGTCTGAAGCCCCACACATATTCTAGGTGGATATTAGTGGCCTCTCACCTAATCCAACTGGATTATTTTGTATGTTTTCATGTCATCACATCTTGATGTACTTCCAAGGCCATTTTGGGGGCCTAAACAATGTTTTTTTGGCTAACCACAGTCAAACTGTAGACAGAGACAAATTTTGATGGAAGAATGTGTAGTTCTCTGAAATACCTTTCTAACAAGCTATCAAACACCTAAAACATAGGTGGTATGCAAAAGTTACGACCTCGGGAATTTTAGGTACCAACTTACCCATAGGGGCCCACATGACTTTTGACGTTTCACCTCCTAGGGTTAGGTTTTTCGATGTCTAGGGTTTTGGAATTCATGAGTAATATCAAAAAGGCCTTTACAGCCTCATTTTAATTCATTATGCTCATATAGATGCACGTAGCATCCACATCTCTTCTCAGAGATAGATACCACCATTCGAGCAAGTGTTTTAGTTCTGTAGTTTTACAGTTTCAGCCTATTTCATTATTCAATAAAAGATATTGTTCATTGGATATCTGTGTTATTCTTCATATCATTGTGTTTATTGTATTCAATTATTAATCAGTTCGTTCCACTCCTAAATTTGGATCATGCACCCTCCATAAATGTGATCATATAAATGGATCCAATGACACCATTAGCCATGAATTAAGCCCTAAAACGATATCATTATCACTCTTAATCTTGAAGTGTTTTTAGTTTCCCTTGTCACTCTCGGGACCTATCCCTCTACCTGGGTCATTTATTTACTATCTAGGTGGCACACCTAATAGGGTTGGATGAAGGCCCTCCCATAATTAAACTCGGTAACTCACATGGGGTCCTAGGCTAGTGTGATGCTTGAAGGGGATATTAAGGTGAATTGTCTTACATGGCTTATATCTTAAGTTGTATCTTACTTTGCATGTTTTAAAGACTAATATTTCTTATGAGATTTGGCTAAACATGTTTTATACTTTGATCTGTTTGGATGGCCCTGACATGATTCTTTGAGGGACATCTTGGGCTTGTCCCAAGGAAATTGTTCCTTTATTGTGATATCTTGGCATGTGTGATGTAAAGTAGTGGGTCATATAGTGACTCACCACCCTTAGATATTGGCTCTCACATATTCATGACCCTATATGATGGATAGATGGGATTGGTTTGAGCAGATCCAGTCATTATGGCACACTGATGGGTCAGAAGCCCCATAGGATGGGAAGAGTACCCCATGGCCTATTTACACATAAGATGTAGGAAATTGCAACAACAATGACTTGGACATTATTCAAAGATGAGATGCATCCCTAATCTCCTTGGAAACAACACATTGATGCCCTTGACGTCACCTCTTGACCTTGATGTCAACTTTTAGGGTTTAATGGATGGATGTGTACCAAATATGATTTGGCATGACCTTGGGTGAGGAGACACCTCATTTGAAATCTTATTCAACTTTGATGATGCCACGTGGCCTTTGGAGGCCTTACCTTAGCCTTTGGAGGCTTGATGTCACCCTACCTAGCCTTGACATCTCACACATGTGGGTTATTTTGGTTTATTTTTTCTCTTTATCATTTTGTAAAGGGTTAAATGAGGGGTCAACCCCACTTATAATTTTTTGTCGACATTTTATGTGGAAAAATGTGTTATGGTAGCCTCATAGAAGAAGGTTACCCTCACTTTCATTTTTATCATCATCACTCTCTCACCTTTGTGAGATATACTTCTAAAATTTTAGCCCTTTTGGGAGTAACTTGTCTCTCATGAGCTTGGCTTGGAATGGTCTCTTGTGGTTGGATTTGTTGATTTTGGATGGATATTTATGCAATTAGGGTTACATTATCTTGGTTTCTTTGATGAAGTAAGTAAATTTATGCAATTTATGTTCATGTTATTAATGTTTATGGTGAAATTGTTATTTACAAGGAATATTGTTTATTGAAAAAGAGAGGAACATGAGTGCTTCTTCCTCTCACAAGGTGATATTTGTCTAAAATTGGTTAATTTTCGTTGCTAGGGTTAGAACCCGAAATCCCTAGTAAAGTGATAGCACTTTAGGATTTTATCCCCAGACTTTTGATCAATGACCTAGTTGAAGCTACAAGAAGGGAGGAACAAATTCTAGGGCCCAAATGTTCTTGCACCCTAGAATTTCTTCTCCTCAAGATCTTGGACCTAAGGCCCAAATGTTCTTTCACCTTAGGGTTTATATCCTACCTATTGGTTTCAAGTAGGCCAACCTTCAAACTTAGTTGCAATTTTAAAGACTCCATAACCCTTAAAGGCACTAATATTAAAGAATTATCATGGTGAATTGATTGATGAACTCACTCTCTCAAAAATCTCAGGCTTTGTACTAACTATACTAACACTAAAATTAGTAAACTTGCTAAATAATTTGTTGTTGTCATAAAAGGTTTGCTACAACCATCTAAATCACCTTAATTTGTTGCATACACTAATCTATTGGTGGCTTAACTCACTTAGAATTTAACTTCAACAATTGGATAATGTTCTATTGGATGCATGTTTAATTTCATGGACAATTGTGGTATTTCTGAGCATTTCTTATTGTTGTTGTTACAAATTACTTATTGTTGTTATAATACTAGTTCACTATTTCAATTCAAAAACCATAGCAATATAAATTGTCTAGTTTCTAAAAGACGTGTTTATTGCATACTTTGTCTTTAAAATTGTTACATATATTTTGTAAAGTTTTCTTTTTATGGGAATGTATCAAATCATTTTCAAACCTATTATCTTTCCTTGACCTAGACCAATCATCTGATGATAAATATAGGGGGCGATAGGCTTGGATACTAAATTTTCTATTTGATCCATTGAGGTCATCGGGGAAGCCTCCCTTGTGGTGGACTTCTTCCATCAATAAAATGAAGGAATTTCCTACTAAGGTGACAGTGGTAGGTTCTTCCATTGTTATGCAATATTTGGGGATCTTGTGGTGGGATTAGCACAAGTACAAATCTTGTTATAATAGTTTTGTTAATGGTGACTGTGTTTTCCATAGAAGACAAGGTTAGAGTGTTCAGTAACTCTAATAATAGATGATCCATTCTAGCCATCTAAAGACAAAATTCGACTTCAGAGAGTTTCTTGCAACTCCACCCTTTAACAATCAAACTTCGAACATGCAAACTCAACTATGTCAACTGAGAAAATGAAGGGTCTCGGATTCTACCGAAAATGAAACCATTTACAATGACTTAATTCAATCTTAGTTTCAGAAAGCACAAGTAAACTTAAAGGGTTTGATTGAATTCTGGATTGCAAGCTAGTTGATGAAGTATTGGTACCAGTCTCATGCCCCAAAATTGTAGGGATTATTATTATCTTCCATGTTCTCTTCTATACTTCTACCATGTTGCACACAATTTTTACTCCTTTTCAGAAGCAATGATATGGATGTGCAATGGTTTACAACGCCTTAATAATATTCTAGAAAGAGAAGTGGAAGCGCCAACAAAGTACCACCAAATTTCTATTAGAAAAGGTCCAAATAATGGTTGCGAGTGTTTGTCCCTTGGGTTAGTGGTAGCAAGAAAAGACATACAAAATCTCCTCTTCTTCCAAAGAAATTGTATATCATAATGAGTCTTTTCAAATACGTTCCATATATGAGGTTTCTTAGGAGCATTGCATTTTCCTTTTAGTTGCAAATTTCTTCATCTTTTAAAGTGATACAAGGAAGAAGAGACCCAAAACTCTTTTCTAATACAAGGAAGAGACAAAAAAGAGTTTAACTCTCTTGAGTACTAAGACTACAACTCGTTCCTTCTCTATAATGGAAAAAGCACTACAAAAATATGGAATTTCCTTACACACATGAAGGCATTCAAACGAAACTCCTTGCTTATGGAGGACATGTTCATAGTTGCAACTTAGAAGCAACATTTAATGTTTGCTCATGTTATCATCATAACAATTTTTAGATCAGGCTCTGAGTTTCAGAGATTTAGCGAAAATCCACATTGTTGTGGAGGCACGATAGTTTGGAGGATAAAGTCTTATATGGCGGCATGTGTTCAAATATAGTGGAGGCACGAAAGGAGGGATTATGCGGACCATCGATCTAAGAGTAGGTTGAATCAATGGTTGAGAGGCATATCGGGGGACGAAGAAACGTAGAAGATAATTTATCAAAGGCGGGCCGGTAAAATCCACCGCGGTTTTGTTCATGGACGTGTGGCACCCCTAGAGCTACATCGGGGCGAAAAGAAGTTTGCCTAAGACTGCTTTTGCCAATCTCTGATATCGGAAGTTGTTGGGACACGATGGACCATAGATCTTAGAGTTGATCCAGATCAACGGTTGAAGCTCATATAAGCTATTGAAGTATTGCAAGGGTTAATCATTTGAGGGTGGGTCAGGGAAAACTGTCGTGGTTTCAAATGTGTATGCGTGGCACCCTCAGAGGCACATTGGGGCAAAAGAGGTCTACCTAAAACCATTTTCTCCAACACCCAATGTCAATAGGCACGTATAAAAGGAGGGCCTCCGACATTATTTTATCATATTTTGAAGCATTTAAACGTTTGAAAATTGGTGCAAAGCATCCATTCGAAACTCAAGCTCAAAACTGAAGCAGATTTGTGCATTCTTCGCCTCTTAAACATGTATTTTTCACCATGGTTGCTAATCCTGTCATTTTATCCGTGAATGAACAAGACATCGCCTCTAGAGAACAATCCCTAATTGACAGGGACTCCGACGTTTTCAACACAGAGCTAACAATCTCACTTGTTTCTGTGTCCAAATCGAATTTTTTAGACAATGTTGGAACACATATACCTTTCCTCAAAGCGGCTAAAGCCTCCATCATCCCTTACGTGATAGAAGTAGTCTTTCCTTTTCCTGAATTTGTAAGCTAGTGTGTGGAGCGATATTCTCAGGAAGAAAGAATCATTTTGAATAAATTAGGGTAAGAGGTTTTATGCGAGATAGATAGTTCGTCGCTTCGACACACCCTCATTTTACCAGAGTCTTCCCCCATAGTGTGAGATCCCTTCGAGGAAGAAAAGATGATCACAATCTATAGAGAATGCCCACCAGAAGTAAAAACCCTATTTCTACAAACCATTTTCAAACCTGAACACCATTCAGAGAGTCTTTTGTTTCCTTCTAGTATAGTCATCATGATCATCGAAGTCCAGTGGGCTTGTTCTTTGCTGAGTCAAATTATAGGGTTGGATAATGACAAGTTTGTGGTAGAAGTCATGTTAGGTTTCTTGTTGACCTTCTTTATTTCAGGGTCTGGTCAGTCGGTCACTATCAATTTTGATAAATTCATAGCTGATAACATGCATCAACAGTTGGTAAACTTCAATTCATTGAAACACTTCAGATACTACATGCAATTGATGAGAATGTTCCTAGAATCTAACAGAACTGAATTTCCTGAGACTACATTTATTTCAACTGAGTGCAAAAGAATCACCATGCTTATTTTCATCAATAAGATTATGTCTAGGGTGTACAGTCTTATTTTCAGTTCAGATCTATCGAGGGTTCTAGAAGAAATGAGAAGTTCTTTACAATCAAATTCAGAGAGCAGGGTAGGAGATTGGATGTTTTTCATACAGTCTACTGTGATTTGGGCATATGGCTATCAGGAAGGACCTTATCTTTTACCAGTCTTTTTGACTCCCAGAATATTTGCTATGAAGTTCATAAGACAAAGGATCATCTTAGAGACAAATCATTTTCTGAAAGCACACAAGGCTTCTAACCTAAAATTTCCTTTCATAGTAGGGCCCTTTATGGTAAAGAACAAGTCTTGTTTGCATCTGATCCAATCCAAACTCAGTGAATTTGGGTTCACACGGTTGCAAGGGAGGAAATATGACCTGCATCATATCATATCAAATATAATATTTGCGAGCAAACAAGGCCCCTATGAACATGGTCACGTTGAAGGATTCGATAAGCTAGAAAATATGGAAACCTGTGTAGATATGGAGGTCACTCTGCAACATGATCAGACAAAACAAATAGAACCATCCTCTGAGTAGAGCCAAACATAGAAACCTTCTCCTAGGTTGGTTGTAAAAGCCCCTAAAATGAGTGTCTATAATAAGAGGAGCAGTTCAGAGGCCCTGGGTGCTAGTAGCCAGCAAGATACTCCCAAGAAAATGAAAATCACATCACCCTCTCAAATAGTTGACCTAGAAGAAGAAGAGGCCAAAGGGAAAATGGGCATGGAGATGGTGGAAGGTGCAACAGTGAATGAATAAATTGGTATAGGAAGCATGCCACAAAATGAGATCAGCACAAAGGTTTTTAGTAGCAGGAAACACATATTTGGCAAGACACCTGGGACAAATTATTAGTCCAAGGAAGATTTAATGAACCGGTATGCTGTGAAGGGAAGTATGGCCAATAGTGAAATAAGAGACCTTTTACCTGAAGTAGAGAAGATGTCCCAACATAAGACTTCCTTACTCTCAGTCAAGGATGTGGAAAGAAAGATGTTTAACATAGCAGTAGTTGATGATGATAAGGTGTCTGAGTTCAAAATGTACTGTGAAAATATTGGTGCCCCTGACAAATTAAAGTTCCACAGAAATGTCAGTGACTTTCTATACTCGGATTATCTGAGCTTAGGTCTGAGGGTTGCAATATTGACAACACATGCTCTCAAACTAGATGCACAATTGAAACAGGAAAGGGCATCCAACAAAGCTTGGATGACACAGGTCAAAAGGTTAGAATCTGAAGGCCCCCAAGGGGTAAAGACTTCTCTATATGAGAAAGATAATATGATCCAAAACCTAAAGAAAAAGTTGAAGATGTCCCTATTGGATCATGTTGTCATTGATGCCAATGGTTTGATTGATTGATGTCATTTATTGATTTCAAGTGATTGATTGATGTCAAAGGATTGATTGATTGATGATTGATGTAATATAATATGTATTGTCCTTGATGAGAATGCATAGAT
>ML803870.1:85128-163087 GCA_009831015.1 Picea engelmannii | reverse complement strand
ACAGGTTGATTACAGGTTGTTTGGCACAAGTTGGTGCATGGTTGATGCTCTTGTTTATGGTACAGATTGATATCTGTTGAGGATTGTTGCCTCATCTTAGTTGGTGCTGAGAATGCAAGCTGAGTCTTGCATATAGAGCTGGTGCTCTTGTAGAGTTGTACGCTATTCAGTTGTTGCTGATAAACCCCAAGGATTATAGTCCGTAATAAAAAGAAAATTGTACATACATCTTGTGTTCTTTGTGTTCATTGTGGTGATGACTTGTTGATGATATATTGCTGATATATGTTGCTGATATGTGCTCACATATAAATGGTTATAAATGACAACAATGGGTAATGAATAAATGTTGAATGCTAATTGATGATTTTTTGTGCAAGAGGGAAGTTTTGGGAAAAAGAACCCCACACTCATTCACCCCCCCTCTAAGTGTGGTAGGTGTGTCCAATAGTCCCCTACATATCATCCATAGACAACATAGCTAACTGCTTTGGAACAGGAGAAGGAAACATTCAGACAAGAAGCACTACATTACAAAGCTAAAGTGTTGCAGCTGGAAAAGGAGAAAGAGAATTTGTTACAGGCATAGGTAGTAACATCATATATGGTTGTCATTGTACCTACAAATACAGAGGTTGGATCAAGCACTGAGGGGTTGGTTCAAGCTATGTCCCAAGTAAGCCTAAAAATAGGGGAGATCAAAGGCCTCAAAGAAGTCATAGAAAAGTTGAAACAAGAGATGAAAGTGAAAGATGAGAAGATGGCTCAACTTCACAGAGATAATCAAGATTTGCAAGAGAGGGTGAGCAAGCTGAAAACAAGGTTAAAGAGAAAAACACTATTACAGGGAGCTAAACATGTAATATGGGATGCTATTGCTGTAGAGGTCGCTAAATTCATGCCTTATCTGAATTTTATAAATGGAAAAGACAACATGGCTACTATGGCTCAGAGAAGGTGTACTATTGTCAATGAAGTATTAGCCAAGAAACCCTCAGAATGGGCCCAAAATGCTATTGAATTGCTAAATTCGGTGCCAACTACTGATCTTCAAACTATCGGGGTAAAGGACAGGACTGTGTTGATCATTTGGGCCAGAAGGATCATTGCCAAGCATAACCTGCTCAGATTGGCCTAAAATAAGGCTATGAAAATGGAGTACAACATACAGGAGTTTAAGGATGCATTCAAACAATCGTTCATCAAAGGCCTCCCATCATTCTGGGATGGAAAGGGTTCATTATGCAATCAATAAGACTACAATTCTCTCCTCATTCAGTGTAGAATGGACCATTCTAAATTTGAAGCTATGGAAGAAAGTCTGAAAGGCCCAAGTTTGGTAGAGTATTTGGCTACATACTTTGAAATTTTGAATAAGTTCAAAACAGTGAAATTTGGCCTGCCAACTATGTCCTACGCCACGTGTATTGACTTGGAGATTTTGATTAAAGAGATGATGGATTAATAAATTCCCTCTGATTCAAAATTGGAAGGAAATCGTGTGGCTAGGTAAGACAAAATGCAGTATCCTCAGAGCCAATAAGTGATCTCCAGGTGTCACCAAATTTGTAGATTTGGTAGAGGATCAGAGCGAGACAGATGGCGTGAATGAAGTCGAACAATCAGAGAAATTGTCCATGATTTTGAAGGGTTTTTTGTTAATCATTGTAAATCGTTTCGTATACTGAAACTGTCAATCGAAATTGTTTCAGAAGCTGGAATGCTTCAGTTTCATCCTTTGTAATCGAATTATATAAATAGTGGGATACTTGAATGAATTAATGTTGGCAGAAGTGCAAGAGCACCCTTTTGGTTGTTTCGAACTCTATTGTAATTTCTGAAGTTGAATTGAATATATATGCAGAATCTTTTGAAGTCTCTATGAAAAACATTCTAACTGGTGGTGATATGAGCTTTGTATTCTTTCATCGTATGTATTTCTTGTGATTTGTTATTCCATTTACACTCTCTTCTATTTAAATTGGATATTTAAAAGCCCAGAATTCATCTTGTGATAATCTTGGTTTAAGCAATTTAAACTGTGTAATTGTCTTCTTAACTAATTCAGAATTCATTTCAGTAATGCTCTGATGCAGTTATTTGTTTTCTTCGTATTCCTACACTCTATTTAATTTCAAGAAATAACTCAAATTCATCGCCTGGTGTATCCTTTATCCTCTGGAGAGTTCTACCAGCCAAACATTTCTTTCGTTCATTTTCATAATTTTGACTCCATAGACTTGAGTGTTCTTCCTCTTCCTCGCCAACAACTTTATTAAAAATCCCCCAAAACAAAATAAAATCTAGCCACCAATTTCCAAAGAAATATCAAGTGACACGACTTGAAATGTCGGGGATGAAATTGAAAAATCTTCCCTGGGAAAATGACTTAAAGATTTAGTTTGATCCCTGAGGGTGACAGTGGATCAAATACCTTATTGGCTAAGATTATTTTTACCATGGCGACTATGTTACTCAGATACCAGTTGCACCACACCGTGTGAGATATAAATCTTGGCTCCTAAGAAAATCCACACCAAGAGTAACCAACACCCAGAAGTTGAAATCCTTGTGTCTGACCCAGAAAAGCTCGTGTGCAAAAGAAAAGAAAATATAGTAACCCCAGTGTTGCGTCCAGACCAATATTTATCTTCTCCCAAAGACGGAGTGAATATCATTGAAGACCTTGATTTTGACGTGATATTTGAACAATCCCTGTTCAGGACCAAATCTGAATCTCGTTTAAATGAGACCATATTTGATGAAAAGAAGTTCCAAGATATTATTCTAGCCACCTCTGTCAAGCCTATAGTGATCCCTGCTCGAAACCAACGCGCTCTCCAACCCCTCACCATAGCCATGGCAGCTATATTTTCTCCACTTATACTTCTTGCTCAGTTGCATGATTTTCTCAAGACTACAACCTAAGGATCAAACTATATGACGTCGAAGGTAATATATTGGCTCAGGAGCATCTAGACTGGTTCAATGATTTCATAGAATTGGAATAAGTAGACTTTGAATATGTAAAAATGAGTTTGTTTACGCAAAGTCTTGCAGAAGATGTGAGGAAGTGGTTCAGAGCCCTTCCACCAGGTAGTATCGCAGATTTTGAAGCCTTTGAAACAAGCTTCCTTGCAAAATGGGGAGATAAGAAAAATCCCCTCCAGTTGTTGACCCAATACAACAATATGAAGAGACCGCCTAATGAAGTGGTGTGGGAGTTTTTAGCTAGATTCATGAAAGTGTATAATGTGATTCCTGATGAATTGAACCCCCCCCTAAGGTTGCTCAACTCAAATATGTTGATTCTTTTGAAAGTGACTTCTCTTTATTATTAAGAGAAATAAGATCTGCCACATTGGATCACATGACAAACGATGCCATAGAGGTAGAAGTGAACCTGATGGCTTCAGGGAAGATGAAAAATAACTCTAGTAGGGACCCAAACAAAACCCAGGAGAGAGGAAAACCTTCGACGTCACAAACATCAAAGGATATATTTGAAGCAATGATGAGAAACATGGAGCGGATGATGGAAAGAATGGCTCTAGGAAATAGGCCTAACCCTAGAGAATAGGTTGATGGCCCACCTAGAAATTCAAGAAGACCAGCTATCCCTCAGATTAGGCATAGAGAGCCAAGAAATCAAGGAAATCAGGCAACTCAAGTAGATCAAGCGAATCAGGGAAATCAAGTGAATCAGGGAAACCAGGAAAATCAGGGAAACCAAGCAAATCAAGGGGAACAACAAATAAGGCCCCATTTTCAAAATAATTATGTGAATGAGGATTATGATGGATATTTTGAAGACAATGTGAACTGCTATGATGATAAAGAAACAGAGGTATTTTTGACCAAAGAATAACACGACCAATTCATGGATGCAAGTGAGATCTTTTTGCAAGATGAAGAAGAAAGGGCATCAGTAGAAAGGGAAGATTATGAGACTGTATTGCAAAATTCCATCATGAAATTCCAAAGGAAATATAACCTTAGAAATCAAAAGATACCTCCAAACCCTCCAAAGGGGAATCCCACCAAAGGGTAATCCCACCAAAGAAGCTCAGAATAACATACATTCTTCAAGTCATGCCAAAAGAGATGTTGTTGCAAAGGATTCGGCTGCAAAGGATTCTATTGAGAAAGATTCAGCTGCAATGGATACTGTGGAAAAGGAGAAGCAAAAGGAAGAACCTCAGAAGAAATTTTTGACAAGAAGAGAAATGGTCACCAAAGAGGTAGAGAAAATCTCATCCTCTGTTGATTTTGAAAGTGAGATGGATAAAATAAAGATTTCAGTACCATTCAATGAGTTGATCAAGAATAGCAAGTACTGAAATTAGATCATCAAGATGTTGAATATGGGACAAGCCTCTGATACCCTGAACATACAAGATGACCAACCAGCTATCCTATTTGGGCCAAGAGTAGAAGAAAGCGGTGAAAATGAAGAAGTCCCTGCTTTTTATGTCAACTTGAAAATCCATGACATGATTATGCACAATGCTATGCTGGATTATGGAGCATCTCACAACCTGATGCCCAAAGTGGTCATGGACCAATTAGGTCTCAATGTCACAAGACCTTATAAGGACCTATTCTCCTTCGATTCAAGAAAGGTGAAATGCCTTGGCATGATCAAATACATGGTGGTTTCCTTAGCACAAATCCCAGCTAAGAATATGGTGATGGACGTAGTGGTCGCTGATATCCCTCCAAAATTTGGTATGTTGTTGTCCAGGTCATGGGATGCAAAACTAAAAGGAACCCTGCAGATGGATATGTCATATGCTACTATTCATGTCTTTGGTCAAGACAAAATATTATACAGGGAGGTTTTGCTTAAATATATGGCCAGTAATAAATCAAAACCGAGCAATCATCCTATCTATTCGGTAGAAACTGAATTGGGGTTGTTGTCCCTTGACCAATATTTGGGAGATTCTTGGTCATGTTGACCTATTTTGGACTTCGACAGCCTGTCGAAGGAGGAGCGCAAGACAAAGTGGAGATCATGGGATCTCGTCCCCTTTTTGGGTTTTGGGGATTATGTAACGGGATTGGGATGTCGGCCCATGGGTTTACCGATGTTTAGGCCTATTTTGTAATATATAAATAGATTCTTAGGCTAGATAGAAGTGGTGGTGCATCTATGTGGTGTATGCAAGATAGATAAGTGATACATGAAAGTATGGTGTTTAGATGCTCTGTGCATATTGTGAGAGACTTGCAGATCTAGGTGTAAGGTATTGTAATAGGCCATGAGTGCTTTATGATGTAATGCAAGGAAGGGGGATCTAGTGAGGTGCACAAATCTCCTGTCCTAGGCAAAGTAGGGTTTTGAGGCTCTGTGCTTGTAACCAATTGACTGAAGACAATAAAGAAGAAGAATTGGTGGACGTAGCCCTGGGGTGGGGGTGAACCAGGTAAACATTGTGTTGTTCTGCTTTGTGCTTGTCTTGATGTGTTTATAACTTCTCTTGCTAAGTGCTTTGATATAGATAGATAGATATGCTTATGCTTTATGCTATGAAAGTTATATCTAACTTCTATGAATGTGCTTAGTGCTTGCTTCTACTAGATCTAATCCATCTGTTTGTGCTAAGTGATTAATTAAATTAGATCGGTGTGAATGTTGTGAAGCTCTATTTTATCAGCAAAGTAGATATTGATTGCATATTAAGGATCTGATGGTGCTAAGTGCTCTATTAAGTATCATAATCACAGATCTGTGTCCCATCTAAGGTTGCAGACACCTGAGTCCCGCAACCACCCATGCTTCTACCTCGGGTGAGACTTCATATTCTTCACAGGTGTTACTGAAAGGGATAGAAGTCAGGGTTTTGTTGGTGCGTTGTTGTAGCGTTGAACCTCGGGTCTGCCCTTGTGCCAACAAATGGTTTCGTTGTCGGGACTGAAACTATGATTGCTGGGATCTAAGAAAGAAGAAGCTTTGTGCAAAGATTCATCCTGAAGTTGTGAAAGCTCTGTGCATAGATCTGTCACCCTAGTGCGCAGTATTCTACTTGATTTATAAAGATCCGTGATAAAAGAAAGAATCCCGATCTAAAGAAAATAATTTGGATTTGAAGGAGAGAAGCAAGATCTGAAAGCTTTGTGCTCTAAGAAAGGTAAAAGTGAGAATTTTTTATTAAAAGAGGTAAGATCTGCAAGCTCTGTGCTCTAATAAAGGTAATAATAGTGAAATTTTTTAGATATGGAAGCTTTGTTCTCTGTAGAAGTAAGATAGGTGGAAATGTTTTTCTACAGTATGGATCTTGGTATGTTTCATAGAGTCTATCCTAGTTCGAAAACTAGGGTATTGGTAAATGAAGGAATATTTGATATTAATAGATCTGACAAGAATAGTGAAAGATATGTTATACCTATGCATAGAAAGAATGTTTGGACTAACAAATGGATGCAGGATCCTAGAAAGAATTTGTTGCATGTTAGATCATATGCTCCTAGTGCACAATACAAGAGAAGTTGGGGATCATTTAAAAGAAAGAGAGGACTAACCCTTTGTTACAGCTGCAGAAGACCAAGACATCTTGCTAAGGAATGACCTGGAAGAAGACCTAGTTTTCTTTGTTGCAAAGCTATGGACCATGAAGTGTTGGATTGCCCTAGAATGATTGATAAAGTTGAAAGAATGAATCTGAATCAAGAAAACCCTAAGGCAGATCTAGAGACTATAGCAGAATCCCAAAAAGAATCAGAGAAAGTATTGCTACAGATGAAGGAAACCCTGAATGACCACCAACATGTCAGATTATCAAAGATCTTCAAAGAAAAAGAATGCCTTGAAGCAAGAATAGGAGACTTTGACATTGACTATGTTCTGGATGAAGAGACACAGGTGAATATCATGACAGAGATAACTTGGGAAGCTATAAGGAGGCCTGCTATGATTCCTTCATTAGGAGGAGTAGGGTTATTTAGAGGAAAGCTGATAAAATTATGTGGAAGTCTCACTCAAATACCTATGAGTGCAAATGGAACTTCAACAGAAGAAGATTTTGAGATTATTAAATTTATTGAAGACATCGTCCTGTTTACCATGTTACTAGGAAAACCTTGGATTGATAGAAATCGAGCCAAATGAAAGGAAGAAGAAGAAGTTTTAGAGCAGAAGAAACAAGAGTTAGAAGATTTCATGACTAGAAGGATTGCACACTTGATTGAAGAACAGGAGAACAGATCGAAGCTATTTCACACTAGAGATCTAGATGTCGAAGTTGCAAGAATACTAGAGGATCCACAGAAGATTGATGTACCTATCCTAGATAAAGAAGAGGTATTACCCCTGAGTCCTAAGAAAGAATCTCAACAGTGCGCAGTGACTGTGTCAAAAGAATATAAGAATCAGAATGGGAAAAGGACTACCGAGATGAAGCTCATTGGAAAGAAGGCTAGTAAGAAGAGAGCTAAGATAAAAAAGTTACAGAAGGTTCCAGAGGGAACTTTGCAGACGGAAAAATTGCAAAATTGGATATTTGTCGGGA
Organism: Picea engelmannii; assembly: GCA_009831015.1. NCBI lineage: Eukaryota > Viridiplantae > Streptophyta > Pinopsida > Pinales > Pinaceae > Picea > Picea engelmannii. The sequence goes on along the minus strand of ML803870.1, from coordinate 155,576 downwards.
TATAGAACAACAACACATGGAACTTCGCCATGGAGAAGCAATATAGTCATTGGGGACATTATAACCGTTCGATCGACACTCTGAACAGGTAGAAAATAAATTATGGTTCATCATCAGACCGTTGGACCATGCCATAACGGACAGAACAAGGTTAATGGAGGCTTCATACCCGTTGCAAAAGAATCATTGTCGAGTTACCTATTTATTCCATCGCGCCATGCACTGAGAACAATTTTTCTAATTGAGAATTTAAGCCCATAGACTAAGTCGAGTTTATACAGTAATTGTTACGCTCTTGCTCTCTATCTCACTACTGTGTCTAAGTTATTCTTCGAACCTGCGATTGTTAACCTCGAGTGTGTATGTCGAACGAATTGAGCGTCGTAGAGAAATTTGTTGAAGAATTTTTGATTGACTTGATGACTAAGAGAGTCATGTCAATGTCTGTAGTTATCCAGGATTCATCCACGAGAACATTTCAAGCATCACCATCGACTGCTCGAGGAGCAGGACCATCCCGACCGTCTGATGAGAAGCGAACTAAGAACAGGGATGACTTAGTGAATGCTAAACTGATCCTGACTATCTTACCTACCTATATACCACCTTTGAGTGGTGTTGTAAACTATGACATCGTACCTAGATATTTTCAGTATGCCTTGGTCACTGCATACCTCTCGAAGGGGATACGCGCAATTCACAGAAACCAAGATAAGATTGCAGCGTTGAAGCTTAGTGACTTCAACCTCGGTGAATGAAAAGTTTACAACATGCTCGCCCTGCATAAGTACCTGACCAGAACAAAGGGAAATAATTCGAAGATCATCCCTTAGTCATGGACCCATAACCTCACACAGTCCACCCTACTGGATGTTATGAACATTTCACACTTCGGATGACACCAGGAGGTGAATGCATGTGTCAAATTGTTTTTTTCTTGTTACCATGGAGGTTATCTATGGTTAAATTGTCACATAATAGTGGATCTGGCGTTGATAAATCATATCACCAGTCTTAGTATGCAAGGACCCGACCCACAAAATTTCTACCTTGGAAAATCCATGGACTGCACTCTCACACAGAGGATCAAATACAATTACGGCGATGTCGAGAAGGGAATGTGAGGCTACAAGGTAGCTTCTATCCAAAGTGGTACAATGTGCCTCTCCTGTCAATTGATCACAAGAAAGTTAGTATGAAAGAACCGACCCACCTAAGTCATTGGTTTTGTAGTCGACCTCGCAGGGAAGTGTGTGGAGGGCCTACAAATGAATTGGGTGAAGTACCTGGTGAAATAATTAGAACTTGACTGCAAATAATCCTAGGATCAAGGGTACGAGTTTCAATTCAGCTGGCTATTGATCCTGATCTCTTTCATTGCCTGGGAGATGCCGAAAGGTGTGACCTTCCCGGACATCGAGCCCTTTGAACAATTGGCTGCAAATTTTAGCACATTGTGGTATTCAAGCGACATCAATAAACAGTGGCATTCCAATGTTGTATTTCACGCATACTACAACTAGTTGAAGGTAGCCATACAGTCCATGTGTCGCATAACTTTGAATACTTTACACAGGTTCCGGCCTTTGATGAAATCTAGCGCAGACCTCCATTTCATTTATATCACAGTGCATGCTGACGAGCACAAGTAGCAACTTCAGTCCTACTACAAGCTAACAGAGGAGGACTTGGAGGAGATCACCAAGGACTGGTCGATGGACCTCCTCATTCCAGTAGACCCTGCGGAGATATCTGATATAGACAGTTCAGAAACTACGTAGGATACACCCAGACCTGGAAGGATGAAGAAAACTGAAGAGGTTTAGGATTTAGACAGTGCATCCATGAAGACTGCTTCCATCTCACCAGAGAAAGGAGGTGATGGCGGAGAGATAGATGGTATAGAATTTGAACAGAAGAAAGGCAAGGCTACACCACCTAGAGATGAGGAGGACCCCTCGAAGAAAAGGAAGGTTTCCCCCCTGAAGCCTTCCTCCGAGAAGAAATCGAAAGCTTATATGACCAAAATGCAGACTATCTTCACCTCATATGACTTCAATTTCATTATAGCAGACCTAAATGATGCTTTGTTGGAGATAGCAGAGAAACAAGAGGCCAAGTAGGAATCTATGTACAATAGAATCGAGATTGATCTCCAAGGAGTACAACAAGCACTACAGTCCAACCATGCAGTCTCCACTGCACCTCTGCCATTAGGAACAATAGAACTAGGAGATGTGCTAGCTCAACTCCACCGAATAGCTGATACAGTCGAAGCTCACCTTCGATGAGCACAAGAAGAAATAGTGCAAGCCACCCAGGCTTTGACACAATTACAAGGAGTCCTTGTAGAACAAAATAGTACTACAGAATAGGAGAAGCTTTCTCTCGAGGTAAAGTTTGAAGAAGAAAAATTCCAACTACAAAAATAAAAGGAACAGTTTCTCACAGAGCAACTCGAAGTAAAATAAATGGTCATGTAGAAGTAAAGGCTAAAGAGAGAATTCCACAGCAAGTAGTGCAACTTGAAGAAGTAATCCAACAGCCACAACAACGCATAGAAAATTTGGAGCTCTGCGTAGTACCTAAGAACCCTCAAGATGTAAGAGACCAAAGGGAAGCAACTGCCAGGAGCGCAGTTGAGAGACTGAAGGCTCTTGTCGGGGAGTGCAAGCAACTGAGTAACCAAAATTCCCAAACATATGAGAAGCTCGCTGAGAATATGGAATTGCAGGCACTGGAGTCGCAGCTCCAGGAAGAAAAGTAACATGCAAAGATACTATAGGCACAATTGAAGGCCCTGTCAGTTGTAGAAATAATGAAGCGGTCTCAAGAGTAGCGCACCATCTAGCAACAGATCCATATGATTCAAAGAAAAGTTATGGAAGTAACTCAATGGCTCCAACATGTGAAAGATAAGTCCTATCAGTTGTTCACAGAGGTCGAGAGTCGAGGAGCAGAGCTAGACAAGGTTGTTAATGCAACAAAACAGTGCCTAGACGGGCTAGTGAATGACGTAGTAATCCAAGAGTTCATCGAGCAATAGATCGTAGCACAACACCAGGTCGAATAAACTCGAGCCAAGCTCGAGGAATTTGAAGCAGAACTAGTCATACCAGAGTGACTCGGGATGAGTCACAGGTGAGTGTTGGGGCCCTGTTGGCCCTTGACCAAGATTTGGAGATTCTTGGTCATGTTGACCTATTTTGGACTTCGACATCCTATTGAAGGAGGAGCACAAGATGAAGTGGAGATCACGGGATCTCGGCCTCTTTTTGGGTCCTTTTTGGGTTTTTGGGATTATGTAATGGGATTGGGATGTCAGCCCATGGGTTTAACCATGTTTAGGCCTATTTTGTAATATATAAATAGATGCTAGAGAGAAGTGGTGGTGCATCTATCTGGTGTATGCAAGATAGTTAAGTGATACATGCAAGTATGGTGTGTAGATGCTCGGTGCATACTGTGAGAGACTTACATAGCTAGGTGCAAGGTATTGTAACAAGATGTGAGTGCTTTGTGTTGTAATGCAAGGAAGGAGGATCTAGCGAGGTGTGTAGATCTCCTGTCCTAGGCGAAGTAGGGTTTTGAGGCTTTGTTCTTGTAACCAATTGACTGAAGACAATAAAGAAGAAGAGTTGGTGGATGTAGCCCCAGGGTGGGGGTGAACCACATAAACACTATGTTGTTCCACTTTGTGGTTGTCTTGATGTGTTTATAACTTCTCTTGCTAAGTGCTTTGATATAGATAGATAGATCTGCTTATGCTTTGTGCTATGAAGGTTAGATCTGAATTCTATGAATGTGCTTAGTGCTTACTTATGCTAGATCTGATCCATTTGTTTGTGCTAAGTGCTTAATTACATTAGATCAGTGTGAATGCTGTGAAGCTCTTTTTCATCAGCGAAGTAGATATTGATTTCATTTTGAGGATCTGACGGTGCTAAGTTCTCTATTAAGTATCATAATCTCATATCTGTGTCCCAGCTAAGCTTGCAAAAACCTGAGTCTTGCAACCACCTCTGCCTCTACCTCAGGTGAGACTTCATCTACATTGCAGGTGTTTCTGAAAGGGTTGGTAGTTACGGTTTTGTTGGTGCATTGTTGTAGTGTTGAACCTTGAGTCTGCCCCTATGCCAACAAGGGTAATATATCTTCTTCAATGACCTATGTTCCGAAGAAGAGGAAACATAGATCATCATAGCTAACAAAAATAAGCTTAACCAACAGGTGGAGGAATGTTCAGAGAAACAAGGTGATGCAGAGGATTAGATATGGAAAATGAATTTTGATGGATTTTCATGCAGAGAAGGAGTTGGAGCTGGTGTTTGGATATATCATCCCAACGGAGACTCAAAATTATGTTCTCACAAACTTGTTTTCGAATGCACCAATAATATGGTCGAGTATGAAGTGTTAATATTGGGGTTGAAAGTTTTGGAAGAATTAGGTGCCAAAAGAATCATTGTACATGGAGACTCTGAGCTTATTATAAATCAAATCAAAGGAATCTACCAAGAAAAAAACCCAGAATGAGAGCTTACAGAAACTTGGTACTGGACCTCCTTAAGAAATTTTCAAAATGCAATCTTTCAGAAATTCCAAGAGAACAAAATCAAGTTGCTAATGCCTTGGCTACTTCAATAGTAGTGTTCAAAGTCCCAATTTTTCCTGAAAAAATATATAAAGTTGAAGTCAAGTACAGGCCAGTAGTACTAGACAATATGAAGCACTGGCAAATCTTTGAGAACGACAAACAAATAGAAATCTTCCTTAAAATGGAAAATGAATTTGAGAATTTAAACATTGATGATGAATACTGCAATGATGAGGTGGATGCAACTGCTTTCACAAAAGAAGCATATTTTGACAATCATATTGTTGGCAGAGATATTGTGCAGTTGAAAAGAAACATCATCCCTAAAGGCCTAGTACCATTAGAGAAGCTCTTTGATAACAATAGCATGGCCAGAAGCCCAAAGATCACAGTAAATGAAGGAGATGTGGAATATTGCAATATTGGGAATGCAGAGGATCAAAAGATCATTAACCTATCCAAGAATCTAATCCCTGAAGTCAAAGAGAGGTATGTAAAATTAATGAAATAATTCCCTGATGTTTTTGCTTGGAGCTATGATGAATTGAAAGTTTATGATACCAATATAATCCAGCATGTTATCCTAATTAAAGAAGATCACAAGCCATTCAAACAGAAATTAAGAAGAATAAACCCTCTGATGTTACCATTGATAGAAAAATAAGTAAAGAAATAATTTGAAGCAAAAATTAGAGTGTCCCTAAGGTTTTCCAGATGGGTGGCCAACCTAGTGCCAGTCATAAAAAAGAGTGGAGAAATTAGGCTGTGTATAGATTTTAGAAATCTAAATAAGGTATTGTTGATGTGTCCTAAATCCCTTGACTCAACAGTAGGAACCAAACCCGCCACCAAGGCCCAATTAGACTCTACAGCGTTTAAAATAGAATGGTTCTCCAGATCTTGCAATCTAGCCAATTTATCAATGGGCTTTGTGTTTTCTTGTGAAGGCTCTTCCTTCAGTTAGGAATATTTTCTTTTTTATTTTCTCTTGGGTGGGGCTGATAGGAGAGATGCAAGCCAATATAAACCAACTTGAAAAACAACAGGATTAAGTTTTAACTACTAGGGAAGAGGTTAATCTTGAGATAACTCGTTGCTCAACATGTAGACAATTACTCTATACCACAGGCTTAGTACTAATACGTTAACCATGTGAGAATCCAATTACTGTCTGAGAAACTAACTATCAAAAAGAAAGCATGTATTTAATAAGATAATGGAAAGAAAAATAATTCATCTACCATAACCATGCATCACGTAATCACACAACGATTTAGCTTCATCATTAAAGAAAAGAACATCAAGACATTGCACCAGATAACTTGACAACAAAATTAATTGCTCTTACTCATTACTTCTATGAATTGTTGCAATTGTCTTGGCCTAGCATCGACTATCTTTGTGAACTCTTTGGTCCAAAACGCATCTTTTTCGGCATGCAGCTTGACCACATCACTTAGGTCAATGAAATTATCGGGGGTGCCTAACTCGGGGAGCCTGGCATCTTTCATTATTTTGTTAATTTTATCCCAGTGCTTCCTGCACCTGGTCCATTTTTCTTGGATCTCTTGATATGGGTTCTGAGACATCTTAGCCTAGTACTCGATGGATCGCTTCATGCGATTAAGACTACTTTTTCCTACCATCTGAATGTCGTGTTTTTCCTTATCTTGACCTTGATGGACTGCCTCAATGTACTTGAGTCTCTCTACCTCTTGTTGTGCCCTTTCATACCATCGCTCCATCTCCTTGTATGTCACGAGGGCCATGAGAGTTTCCTCCTGGAAATCATCTATGTTCTTGGTTAGCATGTGTCTTTCCTTCTTGAACTCATTGTAAAATCCTACGAACTCACTTCTCAGATACACATCAGTTTGTGTGGCACCTCTATAGTATTCAGCAAGATGGTGCAAGTTCTCGAGCTCTTTTAGGGTGTCGAGTAGTTCCTTTTCATCCCTCCTGGATCTATCCAAGGTGGCATTTGAGAGGGCCATTCCTATGCCGACCAGTTCAGACGTCCGAGCGTCTGCTGTGTTGATCAAGTTCTCATCTGTGGTAACTAAGATGGAGTGATCCAACGAGATCCTTGTTTTCTTTGTAGTCCTTTGAACAATGGCCTTTCTCTTTTGATCATAGGAGATCGCATAGATATTTGCTACCTCATCTACCGACTCTGGTATCTGTTGATCACCCCGTGTTAGTTTTTTTTCCCAAACTACCGGTGGTGTATATTTGTTCAATATTGGACTCTCGAACGTCCTCGTTGTACCTTGCGGGTTTGACTCCTACTTGTCACTCATCAGGTATTTGAGTGTTGGGAATAATGGAGTTGTCAGGTTTAGACTCATTACTTACTTGCTCATCGGTTGTAGAACTATTGATTTCCTTCTACGGGGATCCTTTCTTTGTATCCTCCAGTTTGGGCTTGTCATTCGGATCCACTTCGGTTTCCGATTCATTGGATTCTTTTGTGTCGAGGCCACTTTCATCTTATGTTTCCTTTTGAGAGACCTCCTTGTCTTGAACTTTGGGCTCAGGGGAGAAAACTTTCTCAGGACCTTTTTCCTCTTGGACATGCACCGGGGAGTCGTGAGATGGTTCCGGTATTTTGTTGTCACTATATATATGTATAAGTTTTCTAAGCAGATTAGGCGCTCATGTTTCTATTGACACTTGGCTTGCCTCTATTTGATTTTTCATGTCCATAGGGGAATTTACCGATGATGTTGTGGATCCAGTGTTGCCTAACCCGTCAGTGTTCCCAAGGTTTGTGGACTCAGGGCCGCTTGACTCCGTCGGGCTTTGTTATATGGTGTCGGTTGGAAGTGCGGGTGTTATGCTAAGGTATGGATCATCTTGCATCTTTTTCATTAGTAGCTAGCTTTACTGGTACAAAAGTTCACCCATCCCTTGTGTATCTTGAACTTTAGGGAAATCCCTAATTTGTACCGGGGATTCCTGATAAACTGTCACTTCCTGGATGCCTTCTTGGGGATCGCCTATTTCTTCACCCGATTCAGATGCTGCAGTTCCTTCCTGGGTCCTGAGAATTTCTTGAGTTGTCCGCTCCAAAGACGTCACTTTCTCTTCCCAACTCATAGCTTTGAACCTGGTCATTCGAGGATCAACCCTCCTTGATGCCACTTCATCCCAATCTTGAGCGTTTTTGGTGAAAATTTCATCTTCAAACCGATCATGGGCATAAGGCCAACAAGATTATACCTGTGATGCATGTTGTAGAACCAGGCCCTTGGGATTGTTTTTGCGAAATCGGCCAGTGCAGAACCAAAATTCTAGTTGACTCAGCATTTCTTTCTTAGAATGCACAATATCTTTGACCATGTAGAAGCCAATATGAAACCCATACGGAATGAAGGCCCGCTTCTTGTCCTTTACTAAAGTGGCATTGTATCCTTGCAGGATAGTCTGGTAGAAAATTTCCCCTAACACTAGTCAATCGGGAACATATATGGGTAACAAATGGGACACCCCTGTGGCTCTAAAAACCATGATGTAGGTTTCACGCTCATCTAGATACCAGTGACCCACTTTGGATATAACCTTTTTTGCATCTTTTGACAGCCTAGGGCACTCTTTCCTAAATAGAAAAATATAGATACATGCAATAAACTGGTCACAGATAAGAGCATAGGATTTTGTGTACCTGTTATCCCAAAAGATGTTGAAGTATACATGGATCGGGAGCTTCGAGGAGTGCCAGTTCAAGTTCATTCCAGAGAAAACGTTTCTGGCGTAGATGATGTCTAATAGATACGAGGCCATGTAGAAGGAGGGATTTCCCCCCTCTTTTGGCATATGGTCTTGCCTTATGCAGGTGCTCAACTGTTTGGAGATGATGGCACCCCAATTGAAACTCATCCCTGAAATGACCACTGTATAAGCTAGGGGCATCCAAGCCTCTAAAAATTGGGAGCAATCTTTCTCCCCATGCAACCTGTAGATAAGAGCCATCAAGTATATGTATGGTTCCCTTAGATTGGTCGTTGGGTACTAGGCAGCATTCCGGTTCATGAATTTTTTGTCTTCCCTCCACCACGATGCCATGATTTTGCTGGTATCTTGTGATGCATAAAAACTCAGAATGAAATCAGTGATCAACTTTTCTTCCGACTCCCTGAGCTTGTAGTAACTATGAACCTATGATGGCAAGTAAACCCCGACGCATCCACCATTATCATCATTAGTCAAACATTTATGTGCATCAATGTGGTCAATGAGACACTTTAGGAGCTCAATGTAAGGAAAAACCGGAGTTTGGCTTGCCACCATGTGTAGATAATCCCTACGGATGTTTGGGAGGACATCATCATCGAGCTTCCTTGTATCAGGATCGTTGTGTGGGGTATACTCAAGGGGTTCTTCTTTCTTGATATTCTTAAACAATTCTTCCCAGCGAGGGAATGTTGTTTTGGCTCCAATGTTTTCCTCTGTGTCCCCGAAGGCCGAGGGTTGGATGAAGGCCTTCTTGGTATTTTTCTTAATGACATGCACCGGTTTGGGGGTGAATTCTAATTATCTTGAAACTGTTGGGGTGGATCCCTCTCCTTCTTCTGGTTCTTGCGGCTTTGGCACTCTTGGGGATTTCTTGGTGGAGGGTTTCTTCGGAGGCATTGTTCTTGCAATTAAAATAGCCTTTAAAATTGTGTACAGAGCAGATTTGGGTTGAGAACATAAAAAGGGAGTGGAAAACACCACGAGTGGATACATACCTGCAATGCTTGCTAAGTCAGTTGTGTAATACTCACTGAACTTTTGACGACTTCTCTGGATCATTAGCCCTGATCCTCTGTTCATTCTAAACTCTTTGTCATGTAGAATAGGATCATAGATGTTAGCACTCTATAAATTATGTCCGACTGAATATTAAAACGACAGAGGTAATTGTTTCAACCAGCTTTAGAGCTGAGGCACTAGCCTCCTCAACTCGGAGAGGGCTCTCTCATGTCACTTGATATATCTATGGAAATTGATGGATAGATTTGGTTTGTTTTGGGGATTTTTAATAAAGTTGTTGGCAAAGAAGGGGGGAACACTATGGGCTATGGAGTCAAAATTCTGAAAGTGAACGAAAACAATGCACCGACTGATAGAACTCTCCAGAGGAAAAAGGCTAAATAATGCGATAAATCTGAGTTATTCTTGAAATAAAAAGGTGTGTAGGAAGATGAAGAAAACAAATAACTGCATCAGAGCATTACTGAAATGAATTCTGAATAAGTTAAGAAGACAATCACATAGTTTAAATTGCTTAATCCAAGAGCGTCACAAGACGAATTATGGGCCTTTAAATTCTCCAATTTAAACAGAAGAAAATGCAAATGAAATGACAGGTTACAGGAAATGCATACGATGAAGAGAAACAAAGCTCATATCACCACTCGTTAGAATCTTTTCATAGATACTTCAAAATCTTCTGCATTTGTATTCAATTTAGATTCAGAAAATTTACAAATAAAGTTTGATACAACCAAAAGGTGCTCTTGCACTTCTGCCAACATTAATTGATTCAAGTCTCTTAGTACTTATACACTTTGATAAAAAATAACTGAAATTGAAACGTTTTAGCTTCTGTAATAGTTTCGAATGTTAGTTTTGGTATACAAAACGATTTACAATAATTAGCAAAAAATAAATGTTTCAACATCAGGAACAGTCTCTCTGACCGCCCAACTGCTTCTGTGCCATTTGTTCTACCCTGTGCTTCTGTTGGATCTGCAATATTGGTGACAGCAGGAGATCACCTATTGGTTCCGGGGACGTTGTACTTTGTCTCACCCAACAATGCGAGTTCTTTCCATTATGTTCTTCCTATTCCAAATCAATAACTGGAGAGGATGATGTGGCTCTCATTTTCTTGAGGGTGTCTTGCTGGCTACTAGCCCCTGGGGCTTCTGAACTGTTTCACTTATTGTATACGCTCACCTTAGGAGCTTTGATAATCAACTTGGGAGAAGGTTTTTGTGTTGGGCTCTACTGGGACATAGACTCTATTGATTTTGTTTGGTCATTGTTACAAGGGAAAAACTCTCTATGGCCAAGGGTAAACCACAATAGACAAGTATGACTGCAGAAATCAACTCAATTCCAACATGTGCTATATAAACCAATGTGCAATACGAGGAAGAAGACTACCTCAATCCAATCATTTGATGTCATTCCACCGTTTATCACTTTGACCCAAAGCTTTACACCTGCAAGAAGTTCTCAACAAACAAGCGATGCAAGTATATAGTGACAATATATAAAATGAGTTAGCACATCAGATAGAACAATCCATTAATAAACATTACAAACATGCCCATGGATAGTAATCATATATTTGCAAGATATTGATAGGATGGGGAAGGAGTATTTCTATTAATAATTGATCAACAGAAGTATCAACATTACAGACTTCTGTGTCAGCATGGTTCAAAACCAAGAAACCAAGTTCCTTCCAACTGGGTCTCCACCACTTCAATCCTCCACCAAAGGCAAGCTCATAGAAAAGAGGTAATGAGGTCCTATTGACAATAAGGAAAGAGCTTGGGGGCTAANAACTTTGCTCTCAAAGTTGAATGCTTTCTCCTCTTTTTCCATAGCTTGAAATTGTGCTCTTATAGCCTCCAGAATGCAACTGAAGGGTTGATTCAGAATGTTTCCAGTATATGGAAGGCCAAATATCAGAGATATTTTTTTATGACATGGAAACCCGACCTCATTTTGTATTTTCTAGCACAAATCCCGATATACACGAGCTATAGTGGAGCAACAAGCATATACGCATCTTGAAAAGTAGTTAGGGAGCATATATGTGGAAAAATATATATTTTTGGCTATGGATTTATCAAAAAGGGGTTGATAAGTCTGCATAGGGAAATGGAAAAAGGCCCTCTGTGCAAGATAGCAATGGTGAGGCAAATCTTGCTATAAATTATGCCCCCTAATGTGTGAGATCAAAGGAGTATCTGCGATGGGCGAAATACATTATAAATAACCCAGAAGTGGAGTGGTAGAGAACCAGCTGGACGAACTCAATTTCTCATTACATTATGTATTGACTTTGCATACATGGCTGCCAATAATACAATGCAGATCCATGTGGAAAATATACCAACAAGTGTTCATGGCCATGGGTAGGCAAGTATAAATGTGGTTACGTGCCAATAGTTTTCATAGTCACGAACAAGGCCCAGTGAAACCAGTCTCAAAATCAATCTGAAGATATCTGTAAACCATGGAGTACAATCTAATATCCCATGATCGCTGAAGTCAAATAGGTACTGGTCCAATGAAATGGAAGCAACAGCTCAGGAAAGTTGCCTCTACAAAGTGATGTCTTCAAGTATTCAATACAATCGGCTAATGGTGCAAGTCTACATCATGTGAATAAATGAGTTGAGGTCAAACATGATGAGACATCATTTGATTACCGGTCATTGAGGTATACCGTTAACAAACACGAGACAACCTACCAATGATGAAAGTAGGTATCAAGGCATCGAGTACATCTCTACAAATGTGAATAAAGGAGTTGGTGTCGAACACTTGAGAGATCCATTGATCAGGAGACATTGATGTATTCCCATCTGTCAATGGTGAGAGAGCCTGCCACTAATGACTGCTAGCCTCAAGGTACTCATAAAACTCTAGGTCTCCTATCCAGAATACATGAGCTGAAATCGATGGAAACAGACCCACTGAAAGGAGAGAATTGAGGCATCTCTCATCAGTCAGCATGAGGAATAAAGCAGGAGCTTCATGATTTGGTGGAGATCAGATGAAGAACATGTTCACGAACCAATGACCTTGTGCGTCTTTCGCATGTGCCAAATTCAAGTGAGTGGTACACAAAAAATACCTTCTAAATAGGAGCCAATGATGAAAAATTCTAACAAAGGTGAGGAAACCACCAATAAGGTTAATGGCATCCAAGACACTGCATGAATCCCAAAGTGTGAATAGATGTCTTGCCATTGAACACAAGGGAAACCACCCAGTCAACAAACCATGAATAAATGTCGATTGTTGGGTTCAAGGTGACCTACCAATGATGAAAGTAAGGCCAAGGTGCATCATAAGACCAAAGTATCATGTGATTCTAAGACAAACTGAGGGTATGGACGACATGCAAAGTCAAGATTTATGAGGAGTGGCCGACACAGGTTGATAGAATTCCTTTGAACAAGAGCGTGAGACATACAGTGGACTCTAGCAGCATAGACTTAATGATGTGACAACTAGATGCAGGAGGCATCCATAATGTTCTCTATAGTGATTGGAAGATTAACCAGTCAGTAGAGAAAATTTTGTAATGAGATTAACTTCCTAAGGCCATGCTAAACCCAAAATTATGATGACACAAGGACTCAATAACTTTGTGCTCTGTTTAAAGGAGACACGACTTCTACCAATTACAATATAGTACTCCCTTCCCGCCCGTCTTTTTTTTTTTTTTTTCATAACAAGTGAATGCTATGATACAGAGGAGGGAACGAGTGTCGCAAGTAAGTAAAACTAGTTCTAGCGGTGGAACATACCTATGCTCAATGCAAGGAAATGCATGCAGGAGATGGACACTCGGGGTGATTTTCCCTCCAGGGTATAGGGTGTCAAATTGCGAAGGATATAAACAAGGTTCTTCTTGGTTGAGGATGCAAACTGCTTGGGCATGGTTTATAACGCAAAGCAAGAACTGGCTAAAGGCTCAATACTGCAAGCAAGGGCATGAGATGCAATCACAATTTAACGCCAAAAAATGTCCTTTTTTATATCTTTTAGTCTACTTGGTGTGAAAAAGGGGTAAACTTGTGCCAAATAGATGTCTTTTCAAATCCAATTTACGAGTGTGAAAAAGGGGTAAACTTGTGCCAAATAGATGTCTTTTCAAATCCAATTTATGAGTGTGAAAAAGGCAAGTTCACTCGGCAATATTTTCCATTTTTGATAGCGAGTTGGAAAAGAGCTTAACTAAGACTCATGATCTTTCAAATCCAATTTTAATGGGTGTGAAAGGGACAAATCACTCGGAGATCTTTTCAATTTTTAATAATGAGTCGGAAAAGAGCTTAACTAAGACTCGTTTTTTGGGAGTCCGCGGGTAATAAAGCCGCGTGTACATGAATGAGAAATGAGGCTCATTGTAAAGTCATGTATCGAAATCTAATGGACTCCCGATCCTAAGGAAAAATCTTAGCACGGGCACCGAATGACAGAGGTTCTAACTAGGGTACCCGTGTTTGGTAAGTCTCTACTATTTATTAACGATGTTATGATAGCATATGGAGGTTAATGTGTCGCAATAAATGGGTTTGTACCTAAGGCGTAAAAAGTGGTAATTGAAGGATAATGCAAAACTACACGATGTAGTGAATACCTATCCTATATGCTAGGTTATGAATATACCTACCTGAGGAGATGAACGGTCAACCATGACGTTGAAATCTGTAAGAAAATTGAGTTGAAACTACAAACACCAGCTTAAAACCATTTTTGAATTAGTCCATTAGACAAAATAATAGCATAAAACTATATAAAATGGGTAAAAATGTTTTATAAATAGTAATAAAATCAAAATTTACTATGTCATTTTCATTTTCACCCAAAATAGTGCAATTTGGACTAACATACCTCTAGAAGTCAAACGACGATCGCGGGAGCAATAGGCAACAGAATCGCAAACCGTCTAGACCAGATAACTCTTCATCCCATCCTCTTCAAATTCAATGGTTTATAATTTTGAATTAGGCTCCATTTTTTTAGTTTTTAAGGGCGCAAATTGAGTTTTTCGGTATACGTGGGTTTCTACTAATATGTCGTGTATACGACCAGATATACGCCTCTGCGTGAACTATAGGGAGCGTATATAAGGCCTTACCCGCGAAATAAATTTCTAACTCAAAAATTGATTTGGTTTTTGCAGGATGGTGTTGGAGTGGAGGGAGAGAGAGCATGAGGAGGTACATGCAGTAGTGGATGGGGATCTGGTGGCTCAAGTGGCATTAAAAAGATGTGGTCTATACAAGTTTTGGGCTCTCAAAGGAATTAGGGCCCAAGTGAGGTTATTGGAAATGTTGGTGGGGTATTGGGATCCAGATAGTGAGAGCTTTATCCTTGATGGACAACCATTAAGGATCGAAGTAGAGGACATCTACTTCTTGACAGGATTTTCACGCCAAGGAGAGGTCATGGACCTCAAGTCATGCAGGGTCGGGAGTGGGATGAAGGTCTAAGAATACATCGAGGCCCACTTTGTTGCAAGGACTCCCATGGTGGGAAGTCAAATCCCTATCTGGGCTATAAGTAACCTCAGCCTGAAGATTATTGTGCTCATGCTTACCAGGATCATAGGGCCGGCCTCGCTGCATCAAGCATCAAGACCACTTATGTTTTACGCACTGGAGTGTGGGAGACCTACCATGTACGATTGGTGTACCTCACTGCTGACCAATATGAAAGGTCAGCTGACAGAGTGCAAGAAGGGGGCAAAGAGAAACTTCAGGTTTGCCTCTATCCTTTATAGATTCTTTTTCGAGTGGATCCCAAGCCTGGGACCTAGAGTGGAGATCATTCCTAGAGGGCCACATGATCCAACTATGGCGCGATGGATCGAGGTCATGAGACGGCAGGGGGGAGGTAGGGTGGAGACACCCTACAATGATGATTTTTTCTTCTAGTGGAGGAGACAAATCATAGCTCTGGATGACTATCCCTATGCGGGAATTGATTTCAAAGGTGATCCTGATATGTCGCTTCCACCAGGAGCCGCCTATGGCACCATAGGTAAACAATATTTTTTATATATTTCATTTTTTGTATTTTTGTATTTAAAAGAACGAAAATATTTTTTGGATGGTGTTTATAAATATTAACGTGATACTTGTGTGGTTGCAGACATGGGCCCGTAATGGCTAGAGGGATTCCTATGACATAGGCAGAGGCAGTGTGAGGAGAGGTGGAGAGAGTCCTTAAGAACGTGCAGGGCAACCTGTCGCGTTTGACACAAAGGATTCATATGGTTCAAGTGGACGATCTACCTAAAGCCATGCAGAGGCATGTTGTCGGTGTACCTAGAGCATGGATACGACTCTTCCAGTGTCTCACCAACATTATGGTTTTCTATCACGAGACTCATCCAGCGCCACAGGCGTAGATGTCATGGGACATGTATATCGACTATATATGTATTTTTGAGGGTTTTAGCCCCAATTTTGTAATATAAAACACCATATTTTTTGGAAATATATAAAGAGGGATCTTTGGTTGTACTTATATCTTACAATGCGTACATTGATTTAATGGTTTTCTTTTCTTTATTAATGTGACAAATGTCAATTCAAAACATAATTAGCATAGGCATCAAATACATGATTAGAACTTCTAGGAATGTGAAAGTATGTAATAAAATCAAATTGTCATTCTAAAAGACGTACCCGTAGGAATCGATGAAGTAACGTCTGATCATGCACACGGTAATGATCATTCAACTGACATATGACTATCTGAGAATCTAGGCACACCTCTATAGAGCGAATACTATGTGAGATAGAGTCGCACAATAATTCTATGACAATGTTGCATTCGGCCACATTATTCGTGGATGGCCCTAGGCATACGCCACCTGAAGACACCAGAAGACCCTCGGGAAAGTAAATCACCCAAGCGGTGAAAGATAAGTTTTGTGTATGATGACTGGCTCTGTCTGCAAATCCTACGTAGACCAAAGACTTCATTGACATCTGCCAACAAAAGGGAAAACTCAATAAGCAATCCAAAGACAAAAAAAAAAGGGGGGGGGGAAGGTGTATATGCACTAAATTTACATTAGTATATAAAGGGTTTCTCCCAAGCACATGGCTCAAACATAATACCTTTTTAAGTAGATCCCATTTCTAGGCTCAGCCAATTTATTCCCTTCATAATATTCCAACTCGTAGGCTCCTTTTTCTAGAACACATCGCATGATATAAGGACCATGCCACATGGGTTTAAACTTGCCTGCCCCTAGCGGTTCTTTGGCTTGGTCATACAAGAGGACCAAGTCACCCTTAGCATACAATCGAGGATAGACAGATTTATTGTACTAAACCTTGACACGTTTTTTGTTTGCCTCGATAGCCGTAAAGGCGTCCCGATGCTGCTCATCAAGACTCTCTAGGTGTACAAGGCGTCGCTCTAAATCCGAAGTGTCAGGTAGGAGCTCAACTGCCAATTTGAGAGAAGGGATTTTGCATTCAATGGTAAGTATCGATTCCACACTATGTACTAACTAAAAAGGAGAAAAATTGGTGGCAGTATTAACTAAGGTTTGGTATGCCCAAAGTGTGGGATATAACATGATGTGCCAGTTGGAATTGCTCCAACTGACAGTTTTTTGCAAGATGGTATTGAGAGACTTATTGATGGCCTCTACTTGACCATTTTCCTAGGGGTAATAAGGAGATGAGATATCATGTTTAAAACCCATCCTAGATGCTAGTTCTATCATCATTTCATTTTGAAAATGACTGCCATGATCAGTGACAATCTCACTCGGGATACCGAACCGAGTGATAATTTGGTTGAATACGAAAAAATCTGCAGTCTTCCCATCGGATTTCATGGTAGGCATGGCTTCGGCCCACTTGGTGAAGTAGTCGACAACCACGATAATGTGTTGATTCCCCCCAGCCAAAGTTGGGTTGCAATCAACGAAATCTACTCTCCACTTGGTGAAGGGACCAATGGTAATGACTGGGTGAAGAGGGCTTGGGTGCAAGCGCATTTTTCAAGTGAACACCTGGTAGGGGTGACACTTCTTAACCTCTTCAATACAATCTTTAAAGATGGTGGTCCAAAAGTAACCAGCTCGCAATATTTTTTGGGTTGTCGCAAGCCCGGATAGATGACCACCACAAGCCCCTTTGTGGCAATCATTAAGGACTAACTCAACTTCCTCGTGAGTTAAGTAATGATGTAAGATACTATCTATTCCTCGACGATACAAAGTTTCATCGACGATTGTATACTTTTTGGCTTGGTATCTAACATGTCGTTGATCATCTCGCGAGAGATGTTGAGCGAACTTCAAGGTTTGAAGATATAAAACAATATCTCCATACCAGGGGTTGGACGACGAGATGAGGAAAATGTGTTCATCTGTGAATGAATCGACATGAATAACATCTTCATCTAATCGTGGGAAATCGGATATTAACTCTGCAAAAACTAGTGATTTCTTGGACTTGGTCGAAGTAAAGTCGAGATCAAATTCTTGTAAGATGAAAATCCATTTATTATATTTTTGCAACCAAAATATTTTTGCAAAGAAATATATAGTGTCGTAAACGTTGGACTGCGTGGACCACAACCAAAGCTAGCTTTTCAACGTGCGAGTAATTACATTCAGGACCTATTAAATTTCAACTGAGATAGTAGATGACATGCTCGCAGAGATCATCATCCTCCTCAACTAGAACCTTACCAATGGTCTCTTCAGACGCGACGATATACAACCAGTAATATCTACTGTAATCAGGAGATTTCAGCAAAGGGGTCGATACCAAGGCTTTCTTTAAAGCGTCAAAAGACTATTGGGCTTGCTCATCCCAGATAAACGAGGTGTCTTTCTTCAATAGGTGCATGAAACCCTTAGTGATATTGGCATAATTCACAATAAACTGACACAAAAAGTTAGCTTTCCCCTGTAAACCTTGAAGCTATCTAATCGTGCGTGGGGGAGGCAACTGAAGAATTTCCTCAATCTTAAGTGGATCTACCATGATCCCTGTCTCAGAGACTAAGAATCCTACGAGACGACTAGATCTAACACAAAAGATGCATTTATGAGGATTGAGTCAGATTCTATAGTAGTGGCATCTTTCAAAAACCAGTCGAAGGTGAGTAGCATGATCCACTCTCTTGCGAGAGTGAGCAGCAAGATCATCGAGGTAAGCTTCGACTATGTGTTTGAGATCATGAAAAGTGAAATGCATGGCTCATTGGAAGGTTTCTCCAGCGTATTTGAAGCCGAAAGGCATTTTTCGGTATGTAAACATGCCCCGAGGACATATGAATGTCGTCTTATGTTGGTCTTTGGGTTTGATCTAGATTTGTTTATAGCCTGAAAATCCGTCCATAAAATAAAATATTTCACTTCCCACACACTCATCGAGAATATGATCAATGAAAGGTGTGGGGAAGTTATCTTTAGGACGGGCCTTTTTCAAGTCGCGAAAATCCATACACGCGTGGATGGTTCCTTTCTTTTTATTCACGGGAACGAGGTTGGATACCCATTCGGTCAACGGAACCGGGTAGATAAAGCCGACATTAAGTATCTTCTCTACCTCTACCTTAATAGCGGGGACCTTCCTAGGATTAACAGCTCTAAGACGTTGTCGAACGGGTTTAGCATCCGGGTAAGTCCTAATTTCATTTTCAACAATATAGGGGTCGATCATTGGCATCTCTTCATATGACCAAGCGAATACGTCTTGAAATTCTTTGAAGAGGTTGGTGTAGATCAGAATCTCTTCTGGCAAACAATCTGCACCTATATTTACATTTTCAATCTTGCCAGGGGTACGAGATATATCGATCTGGACGGTAGGATAAATACTCACCATATTCCCTTCAGCGTAGATTCCATGTGTATCAAGTGGAACTACAGTGTGACCGACTATCTCACTCAAGGTAGATCTAAAATCATCTTGCTCAATTATTTCAAGACTTGGGAGAAAATAAGATCGATGATGCATACCGTCCCAAGGTCTCTCAGAAACATTCATGGACTCAAGGATGGCTTCGTTCGAAGGCAAAGTCTCATCCAAGAAATCATGTGAACAAGATAACAAAGTGGCCCACAAGAGCCTAAGAACTGGATCCTCCTTGATCGTCTGAGAGGGAATAGGATCGGGATCGGCAAAAGAGTCAAGGATAGCTTGATATGCAATCTCTGCTACCGATAGTGGCATAGCCATGCCAGCATGCGACTGACCTTCAATCGACGAATTCAGAGAAGGTAGGGTCCAAGGGTCACTAAAATAAGAAGTGTGGAAAGCGGTGGACCTCTCTATTGAAGCAGACGTACTGGACATGGCATAAAAGTGGTGAGTCGGTGTCGAGAAGTCGAAAGTACCCATGAGGGAAGAATACATTCTGACACTGATATTCTCAGTTGTCGGTTGAGAATTGTTGACCACAGGGATCGACGGTCCAACAGATGCATTCGGGCTAGAGTGCGCAAAGGATAATTGGTCGATCATCACAATCCCCCCTTGACAAGGAAAACAAAGAGTGCGGAAAACGAACGATATGACGGTGACCATAGAATAAGTCCAATTGCAACCTAGCAACAGGTTATAATCGAGAGGTGCATCAACTACCTCTACTTCTACCTCTACATTATTCCCACCTAACTGGACCGGAAAGGTGGGGAGAATACCATGAGGGTGGAAGGAATGACCATCGAATGTGGTCAACATGGTCGAAGACTTTGAAAGGGTTGGAGAACCGATAGCTTTCCAACAGACTAAGGACATCATGCAAGTGGAAACACCTTCATCAACGACTACTCATTTGATGGTATATTTAGAATACTCCATGTGGATTTGGAAAGACACATGGTAGGGTAAGCGAGGCTTCACGTCCGTGACATCAAACTTGATGATCTTCGAGCCATTAGGTTCTAGAGATCCTAAGGAAGAGAGTAAGGAATTCCTCTATGATGGACACGTCTGGAGTACCTCCAAAGCAGACATCACACAAGGTGTTTGGCCCAGATCCTCAACAATAGAGTAGTTCTGGGTGGCTCTAGCATTAGGGTTATGGGTAGAGCGCTTGAGTACTCCTTTTGGAATACGAGGCAGTGGCTCTAGTTTCTCGATCTATAAATTCATCTCTGGGGGTGGAGGAGGCGCTTCTAGGCTGGTACTAGATTTTTAAGAGCCGTATCTCAAGAGCGAGTGGCTATATCGATTTTTGCATCAACCATATTGATAAAAACACAGTCACCATCTTGCGGTGGTGGGTTTTGACTCCCACCAGGCGCATTTCCAGCGTTCAAAGAACTCGAGGCTAAGTGTTGGTTATGATGAAAAGGATTCGTTAGCACAGCGAGCAGAAGATTTAAAATCCTCGTAGCCTCCGCAAGTTTGGGGCATAAGTGTGTAAGGTGATCATCAATACAAAGTTTACAAGGAAACTTAACCTTAGGGTTTTCTTTCTTGCCCTCTCCAACATTATCATTCTATTTTCCATTATTATCCTTGTCCTTGGGTTTATTCTTCCCACCTCTACGATTATTTCGACCTTTTTGTTTATTCCCATCTGGTTGTTGGTCACCATTTGGGTTTTTCGACGATTGCACGGAATGTACATCCATCGATTGGGTAGGTTTGGAGGATCCACATGAAGCTGGTCCTCTGGCAGACTTCGTTGCCAAGTTTGCAGACTTTGCATTGGTGGACCCCAAAATGCCATTGGCATGGGGCCCATGACTCTTTCTAGGATCATGAGTCAACCATGGTGCATCAGGAAGAAGGTGGTATAACATCCCAGACTGAGCATAGATCAAATCAAATTGTTGGGCTCTAAAAATGGCCTCTTCCTCACTAAATACCCAAAAAGTAGCAACGTCCTTTGAAATAGGAGCATGCAAAGACTTTAAAAACCATTCTAAAAGAAAGGTCGTGGATATGGGAGTCTTAACTAATCATTTTCACCTATGCCATTCCTGTATATGGTCCGAAATATGAGTGTTGGTACCCTGGTGTAAATTTGACAAACTTTCAAGGCCAACATCGTAACGAACGGGTAGTTGAAAATGGTTAGGAAAGGCTAGCACTAATTGTTGAAAGGACCCATATGTCCCCCTAGGTAGCTCAATATACCATTTTGATGCAATCCCAATAAGAGTGCGTTGAAACAATCGTAATCTAATAGAATCGTGATTCAAAGAATTCGATGAGCACTAGAGGTGAAAAGTAGTAACGTGATCACCAGAGTCCTCTCCATTCTTACCCTCAAACTTTGGAATGTCTGATAGAAGCTTGGTGGGGACAGAGGGGCATGTGGGATCATGACTCACCGGGTCATTCATTAGTTTAGACAAATCTGGCAGATTAAGTGTGGCCAGAAAGGGAATACAGGGTTGCGACACCTGACCCCATCCTCCCACAAAAGACTCAATATTAGGAGTTGTGTTCCATCCAGGATTATGGTAAGGACCAAAATCTTGTCCGAAATTAAAAGACCCTCCTCCGGGCGGATTCGTGAAATATGCATTGGGAATCATTCCAGTAGGAATGTTCTGATAAGGGTTATGAAAATTTCCCCGAGTTGGATTAGCTCCAAACTGAGGGTTGTTAAAACTGCCCCCAACTAGATTAGATCCAGGTTTGGGGGGTGCCCAAGACAGAAGACTAACCTCCTCCTAGTGGGAATCCAGAGGATTGAAGTGGATTCGTTATGCCAAAAGTATTGGTTGAATTCGACACCAAGGGGATAGGGATACAGGGCGGAACTTGTCTGCCATCTTGGTTGTTCCATCCAGTCGTAGAAGGATTAGACCCAGGGTTAAGGAAGGGGACACTCCCTACATTAGGATTCGCTTGGAGAACATGAGAGCTACCAAACAGAAAAGGAGTGTAAGGAGGTGTAGTTCCCCCAAGTCCAAGGCTAGCATTATGGCCAGCAGCTGGGATGGCATTCAAAAACTGTGAAGTGAAACTTGGCATACCATAAGAAAATAGACTAGTAGCCATGGGGATGGTCTGAACATTATAACTCGGTGAGTGGACAAAACCCCCAAAAGGGTTATAGGCAAGAGACGAAGCATTGACTATGGGTCGAGCCATAGTACAAGTGTAGGCCTCTGGCACTGCAACTGTAGCACCTGCAGGTGTCAAAGGAGTGCAATTAACTATAGTGGGATTGGGAGTAGATGAACTCCCAGTGTTTTGAAGACTAGACTTAGTACTCATCCTTGCGGGATCACAAGTCTGAAAAGTGGATGTGTGTGTACCACTCCCGATAACTCTACGCCTTTTAGAAGGCAATAGCTCGAAAACTGGTGGTAACTATAACAACCGACGGGACCTGCGAGGAATCTGGTCCAACTCCACGATGACTTATGAATCTCAACAAATAAAAAGATATCCTAAGGCCAACTAGTAATCAAAGAGCATACTAAAAAGTCAAATGGCCAATATGCATGCAAACGGGCTAAAGTGGTTGAGTGGCCTCCCTCACTAAAGAAGGTTTTCCTCGTCCAGGAGGGACTTGAGACTCCCTGCTAAAGCTTGTAGGTAACATAATCAGTTATAAGGGCCCTCGCAGGCTTAACAACCAGTCGGTCAGATCCCCCCAGAGAGGTAATCTTCCATAAAGGTTGTGTGTTGTCTCACCCCTATCTGACTCATGATATAAGTAGAATAACCCTTGCAAGTAACCTATGAGAAACCTAAGTCAAGAAACTAATCAACCAATGTATAACCGATGCACGGGCGAACAGTCATAAGTCTGGATTACCGTATGGGTAGGGTAGCAAAGCCCAAAACCTTGAAAGTATCACCTCTCACAGAGGTATGGATACTAGCAAGATCCCCAAATATGAATAAATCCATAGAAATATCTTTGATGCTAGGTGAGTATCCAGGGGTTATCCCTTCAACAAACTTCATGCGACCTCATGCTTAACTCCGGTGTGAGTGGAGCCTCCTGATATTACCAATTATACAATGGATTTCTCAACTCCCTGTCTCAGACACATATGTTGATTTAATTGCCTTGGAGAAGTTTACTCACAAAATCCTATTCCAAGGCACTAAATCCTAGGCTAGTTTGTGCACCCTAAAAAATAAAATTGCTACTAATCAATTTTAGTTTAAAGCGTAAATTTTATTGGTCATGATTACTCAAAAAGGTATGGAAATGAAACTCATGGTGTTATGACTCTGCATAAAAATAAAAATAGATATAATGCAAATCCTAACTTTAACTTTTCAGTGAATGATATTCTAAATAAAAACAGTGCAATCTTCAATTTTAACTCTGTAACTTAGAAGCAAAATGCAATCTTTCACTAAATGTGCTAAGCTAATGATAAAGGTTCCAAGACAAAAATACCAACTAATGAAAAATACCTATTTTTTTGTATTTTCAATGTATTAAAAAGAAAATGCATGGAGTGATAAGCGACTTGATATATAACTTCTACTGTGTATAAATGCAATCACTCGAGCAAAATACCAAGTAGGTAAGCAGACAACCCAACTACCAAGGACAAATAAAAAACAGAAACAAAGAGAAAGACGCCGCCCAAAAATTCAACTCCAAACAGGTTTCCTGTCATCCCATATAATCTCAATAGGCACCAGAGAGACCTAAGAAGTCTTAGTGATCCTCAAAACCTACCCAACAGTCACTAAACCAAGAAAGCAAGAAAGGGTAAGTGGTATACATGATTGTTCAAGAGAAAAGGGCATATATACGCTTCTTACAGTGGGACAACAAGCATGTATACGCAACTGTCAGGGAAAAAAGGGCATATATCTTTTAAAACAAGATTAGGCAAGGGTAAAAGGCTGAAAAACTCAAACCCAGAGTGAACAGACTTTGTCCAACTATGATACGAAAAGAAACACAAAGGAAAAAGAGCAATGTAAGAAGAAAAAAAATACTTCAACCCTTAGAAGGAAGATCTATCCCCAGTGGAGTCACCAATTCTGTTACAAGGGAAAAACTCTCTATGGCCAAGGGTAAACCACAACAGATAGGTATGACTACAAAAATCAACTCAATTCCAACATGTGCTATATAAACTAATGTGAAATACGAGGAAGAAGCCTACCTCGATCCAATCGTTTGATGTCGTTCCACTGTTGAACACTTTGACCCAAAGCTTTACACCTGCAAGAAGTTCTCAACAAACAAGCAATGCAAGTATATAGTGACAATATATAAAATGAGTTAGCACATCAGATAACACAATCCATTAATAAAAATTACAAACATGCCCATGGATAATAATCATATATTTTCAAGATATTGATAAGACGGGGAAGGAGTATTTCTATTAATAATTGATCAACATAACTATCAACATTACAGACTTCTGTGTCGGCACGGTTCGAAACCAAGAAACCAAGTTCCTTCCAACTGGGTCTCCACCACTTCAATCCTCCACCAAAGGAAATCTCATAGCAAAGAGGTAATGAGGTCCTCTTGACAATAAGGAAAGAGCTCGGGGGATGAACACTGTGTTCAGACTTGAGGGACAAAGGGATGCAGACTCAATATGAAGTAATTTCTCCAGAGTAACTTTGCTCTCAAAGTTGAATGCTTTCTCCTCTTTTTCCATAGCCCGAAATTGTTCTCTTATAGCCTCCAGAATGCAACTGAAGGGCCAAGTCAGAACGTTTCCAGTATATGGAAGGCAAAAGATCAGAGATCTTTTTTTGTGACATGGAAACCCGACCTCATTTTGTATTTTTTGGCACAAATCCCAATATACACGAGCTGTAGTGGAGCAACAAGCATATATGTATCTTGCAAAGAAGTTAGGGAGTGTATATGTGGAAAAGTATATTTTTGGATTTGGATTTATCAAAAAGGGGTTGATAAGTCTGCATAGGGAAATGGAAAAAGGCCCTCTATGCAAGATAGCAATGGTGAGGAAAATATTGCTATAATGGTCATGTTGCATGGTGACCTCCATCTCTGCACAGGTTTCAAGATTAGCCAATTTATCGAATCCTTCATCTAGCTCGTGTTCATAGGGACCTTGTTTACTCACCAATCTCCTCTTTGATATGATATGATGTGGATCATATCTTCTCTGTTGCAACTGTGTGAAACCAAATTCACTAAGTTTGGATTGAATTTGGGGTAAACAGGATTTATTCTTCACCACAAAGGGGCCCACTGTGAATGGAAATTTGATATTAGAAGCCTTGTGTGCTTTCAGGAAATGTTCAGTCTCCAATATAATCCTTTGTCTTATAAAATCCAAAGAAAAAATCCTAGGAGTCAGAAAAAATGGTAACGGGTGAGGTCCTTCATGGTATCCATATACCCAAATCACAGTGGATTGTGTGAATATCATCCAGTCTCCCACCATGTTCTCTGGATTTGGCTGCAATGAGTTCTTCATTTCTTCTAGAAATCTTGGCAGATCTGAACCAAACATGAGACTGTAAATCTTGGACATGATATTGTTGATGAAGATGAGCATGGTGATCTTCTTACACTCGGTCGAAATAAATGCAGCCTCAGGAAGCTCGGTGTTGTTAGATCCCAGAAACATTTTCAACAGGTGAGTGTAGTATCTAAAATGTCTTAATGAGCTGAAATTAACCAACTGTTGATGTATATTTTCTGCAATAAATTCATCAAAACTGACACGGACTGACTTTCCAGACAAGAAGAAAATCAACAGGAACCCTCACATAACTTCTACCACAAACTTGTCATTGTCTAGACCTAGAATTTGACTCAGCAAAGAACAAGCCCACTGGACTTCGACGATCATGACACTTATACTGACAGGAAAGGATAGACTCTCTGAATGATGTTCAGGCTTGGCTATGGTTTGCAGAAATAGGGTTTTACCTTGGGAAAGAATTCTCTATAAATCATAATCATTCTCTATTCCTCAAAGGGTTATGACACTGTGGGGGAGGCATTTGGTATATTGAGATCATGTCGGAGTGATGCACCGTCTACTTTACACAGAACGTTTAACCCTAATTTGTTTAAAATGACTCTTTCACCTTGGGAATATTGCTCTGCACACCAGCTTACAAATTCAGGGAATGGGAAGATTGTTTCTACAATGTAAGGGGCAAAGGAGGCTTGAGCTTCTTCAAGAAAGGGTATGCGGGATCCAACACTGTTCAACAAATTCTCTTTAGACACAAAAACGGGTGAGACCGTTGTCTCTGTATCGAAAACGTCAAAATCTGTGTCAATTAGGGCTTCCTCCCTGGAGGAAATATTTGGTTCACTCACGGATAAAACGAAAGGATTGGCAGCCATGGTGAAGAATACCTGATAAGTGGCGAGAAAACTGGCCTAGTTCGGTTCTGAACTTTGAAATTTGGATGGAAGCTTTGCGTCAAATTTCTGAACGTTTGAACGATTCAAATTGTCATAGAATAATGCCCGGGGTTTCTCCTTTTATAAGAATCTATTACCATCAGGGTTTGGAGAAAAATGGTTTTGGATGAACTTCCCTTTGCCCCGATGTGCCTCTAAGGATGCCACGTGTCCATGATTTAAACCAGGGCAATTTTTCCCGGTCCATCCTCTATCAGCTAATTCTCGTGCTACTTCAATCGTTGAAATGCACCTCGGCTGTTGATCTGGGTCGTCGTGTCTTTCCTGGAAAATCTGTCATCGGAGGTTGAAAAAAGGTCGTTTTGGTCAGAAAACACTCTTCTTCGATGTACTTCTAAGGGTGCCACACGTCCCACAAAAAACCGCAACTGTTTTCCCCAACCCGCCCTCAACCGCTTAATCTCTGCGCTAGTTACATCTCCAATACATGTCTCAGTCGTTGATCCAGGCCACTTTCGAGATCAATGGTCTGTTGAGTTTTACTCTTCATATCTCTGCTATTTCGTCCATATGCTTCCAGGTATAGTCGGGTCCTCCAAATTATCACATCTTTGTGGCGATTTAATCCTTCATTAAAATTCTGAAACTCGGACACCATCTAAAAATTATATGGTGATAACATTGACTCCAACTGGGGATGTTATCCTCCATGCGAGGTAGTAAAGAACTATAGACCAAGTGCCTACCCATTGGGTTGTAATATTATCTGTGTGATCTGAATCCATTTATTTTTATTTAAAAACTCTGAACCTACTCATCACATCTCAGGGCCTTCACCTCAGGCTTCAACCATGTTGTTTTTATTTTGATTTTCACACTTAAATAAAAACAAAATGCAAAGCGGTTATGTACAATGAATGGCGAGTGATGATTCTTCAAACGACGTAGTGCTTGAGGATCTTGCCATTAACAGGCCCTCCTCCGGTGAGTTCTCCATTACTTTCCTCCAACAAATAGGCATTGTTCCTGTGGTAAGCTGTAATTTTGAACGGGCCTAGCCATAGGTGATCAAATTTTCCATGTTTACCTTTATTTTCATTCTTGGCATCCCATCTTAGTACCCAGTCTCCAATTTTGAATTCATCCGCTTTGGTACGTCTATCGAAAGCTTCCTTGATTTTCTCTTGATGTAATTGGGTGTTATTGAAAGCCTTTTCTCTAGTCTGTTGCACGCTGATGAGTTCATCCTCCCTTCTTCGATCGACATTCATCTCTTCTTCTTTCTCATGTAACAACTTCATTACCGGCAATCCGAGTTTCGTAGGAAATATGGCTTTTGTACCATAAACGATCTGGAAAGGAGATGTAGCAATAGATCTTTTGGGGATATCCTATCAACCCACATCACATGAATGAGCTTCTTATGCCATGCCTTTTTATTCTCCTACATCAATTTTTTGATGATTCTGACAAGGATTTTGTTTGAAGACTCAGCTAATCCATTTCCTTGCGGGTAGTATGACGTAGAATGGCCAAGAGTAATATTGTAATCACTATAGAATTTCTCTAGCTTTTAAGACTTAAAGGCTGTTGTATTGTCTATTATAATCTTGACCGAACATCTGAATCTGGACATAATATTGTGTTCTAGGAATCAAATGATAACGTCATATGTATCTTGTCTAGTAGGAATAGCCTCAATCCATTTAGTAAAATAATATTTTGAAATCATGATCCATTTGTGTTGAACTGAATATTGTGGGTGTATCTCTCCTATAAAATCCAGGCCCCATTGCCCGAAAGGAGATTCTACTGAAATGGGCTTCAACGACAGAGACTGCAACTTTCCTTTCCCATCGAAGATTTCACATTCATGGCACTTTGACACTTCCTTATACACATCAGGAAAAATACTAGGTCAATAAAAACTAGCTCTCAACATTTTGTGTACAGTTTTACTCCAATAATGATGACCTCCACATTTTCCTTTATGGAACTCCCTGATGGTTCTTTCCACTTCTTCTTCTATCAAACAACTCAGTAAAATTCCTCTTGGGTCTTTCTAGTACAATAATTCATTAACAATGCAGAATTTTTCCGCCTTTAGTTTCAAGAACCTAGCCTTTGTTTTACTATATTCATGAGGAGCTTGCATATTTTTTAATACAAAGATAATGTTTGCATACCACGTAGAGTCAATAAATTTTTGAGATATTTGTGGAGTTGCCCTTTATTCCTCTGGTGTATTCTCCGACATATCTGTAGTGAAGTTTATTCCCAAGAGTTCACAATTTGTTTGTGCCTTTAGTCTAGCAAGTCCCTTCTCTTTGATCAACTTCGTGGGCTTGATTTTGAGATCATATTCTAATAGTACTGCAATCCATTTTCCCCTCTTTCCTTCAGGATCAGGTTGTGTTAAGATGTCTTTTACTGAGTTGTTGGGGACATAAGTAGTAGTATGTGAATGTAGAATATACACCTTGAATTCTTTCAATGATTTGACCAAAGCATACGCCTGCTTCTCCATGATGTCATATTTCAAAGGAGAATCTCTCAATGTCTTATTGTAGTATGCTATGGGCTTCTCAAAATTCTAGTCATCCTTCTGGAGTAATACACCTGCAATTGTGTGTTTTGAAGAGAAAGAGAATAGTATGAAATCTTTCTCGAAATTTGGACTAGCCAGCACAGGAGCCTTTGTCAATGCTACCTTGATGTGTTCAAAAGATTTTCTAGCCTCAGGGATCCATTTGATTTCATTTCCCTTCTTTAACATGTTGGTGATATGCTTTATGATCTCTGCTAAATTAGGAATAAATCTTCTTAGGAAATTTACTTTACCCAGAAAGGATTGTACTTCCTTTTTGCTTCTGGGTACGCCAATCTTCAAAAGTCCTTCAACCCTACTGGGGTCTACCTTTATTCCTTCATTAGAAATGATTTTCCCTAAGAGCTTCCCTTCTTCCATGGAAAAATTTGACTTTTTCAGATTCAACGATATGCTAAATTTTTTGCATTTCTCGAACGCCCTTCTGAGATGTTTGATGTGTTCCTCATCCATAGCAGAATACACAGTAATGTCATCAAGGTATATACCAATAAATTGATCCTTTTCATATGAAAAGGCTATGTCCATAGTCCTCTGAAATGTTGCTCCAGCATTCATAATCCCAAATGGCATTTTTGCATACATGAATGTTTCCCAAGGTGTGGTGAACGTTGTCTTTTCTTGATTGTCAGGATGTACCATGATCTGGTTGTATCCCGAGAAACCATCTAACATCGACATATTTTGAGAGCCCACTACCTTCTGTAGAATGTGGTCCATTTTGGGCAAAGGGTAGTTATATTTAAGAGATACCTTATTCAGATTTTTGAAGTTAACACACAATCTGATCTCTCCACTCTTTTTTCTGACAGGCACTAGATTTTCTACCCATTTGGAGAATCTCAGGGACACTATGATTTTTTCTTCAAACAAATTATTTACTTCTTTTTCTATCAATGGTAACAACAGAGGGTTTATTCATCTTAACTTCTGTTTAAATGGCTTGTGATCTTCTTTTATTGGGATAACATGTTGGATTATACTAGTATCATAAACTTTCAACTCATCGTGGCTCCAGGAAAAGACATCAGGGAATTGTTTCATTAATTTTTCATATCGTTCTTTGACTTCAGGGTTGAGCTTCTTGGATAGTTTAATGATCTTCGGGTCTTCTGGAGTCCCAATATTACAGCCTTCCACATCCCCTTCATCTACTGTGATATTTGGACTTCTGGCCACATCATTGTTATCAAAAAGTTTTTCTAATGGTACTAGGCCTTTGGGGATAATGTTTCTCTTCAGTTGCACAATATCTCTGCCAACAATTTGATTGTAAAAGTATCCTTCTTTGGTGAAACCAGTTGCATCTACTTCATCATCTCAATATTCATCATCAATGCTTAAATTCTTGAACTCATTTTCCATCCTGAGGAAGCTTTCTATCTATTTATTGTCCTTGAATACTTGTTAGTGTTTCATATTGTCTGGTATTGTCGGTCTGTACTTGAATTCAACCTTGTATCTTTTTTCAGGAAAAATTGGGACTTTGAACTCTGCTGCTGAAGTGGGCAGTGCATCGGCAACCTAATTTTGCTCCCATGGAATTGCTGAAAGGTTGCATTCTAAAAATTTCTCAAGGAGTTCTAATGCCACATTTATGTAAGCCCTCAGTCTAGGATGTTTGGCCTGGTAGATGCCTTTGATTTGATTTATGATGAGTTCAAAATATCCAAGTACAACAATCCTTTTGGAACCCAACTCTTCCAAAACTTTCAACCCCAATATCAACGCTTCATACTCGACCATGTTATTTGTGCATTCAAAAACGAGTTTGTAAGACCACAATTTCGCATCTCCTTTGGGATGCTTTATCCACATGCCATCTCCATCTCCTTCTCTGCATGCAACTCTGTCGAAGTTCATTTTCCATATCTGATCCTCTGGGTCACCTTGTTGTTCTGAAATTTCCTCCAACTATTGCCCGGGTATACCTTTATCTGCTAGCACTATTTCCTTTTCTTTTTCTCCGAGGCATATATCATTGAAGAAAATGGAAGACCCCAAATCGGTGCTTACTGAGTAGATAGGATGGTTGGTAGGTTGTGATTTTTTGTTGACCATATATTTTAGTAGAACTTCCCTGTACAATCTTTTGTCTTGACCAAAGATAGGAATAGTGGCATATGACATGTCCATCTGGAGGGTTCCTTTCAGTTTTGTAGCCCATGACCTGGACAATAGCATGTCGAATTTCGAAGGGATATCAACGACCACTACGTCCATCACCATATTCTTCACTGGGATTTATCATGCGAAGGCATTTCACCTTCCTTGAATCAAAAGAGAACAAATATTTATAGGGTCTTGTGACCTCAAGGCCTAGTTGGTCCATGACCACTTTAGGCATCAAGTTGTGAGATGCTCCAGAGTCCAGCATAGCATTGTGTAAATTCATGTCGTGGATTTTTACGCTAACATAGAAAGGAGGAACTTCTTCACTTTCACCGCTTTCTTCTACTCTCGGCCCAAATAAGATGGCAGGGTGATCATCTTGTATGTTCATAGTATCATAGGTCTGTCCCATCTTAAGAATCTTAATGATATGACTTCTGTATTCTCTATTTCTGATCAATTCATTAAATGGTACCGAAATTTTAATCTTAGCCATCTCACTTTCGAAGTCAAAAGAGGACAGAGTTTTTTCTACCTCTTTAGTGACAGATTCTTTTCTTGTCAATATTTTCTTCTGTGGTTCCTCTTTCTGCTTGCCCTTATCCATAGAGTCCTTTGTATCAAAGTCTTTCACAGTGGAATCCTTTACGGCTAGATCTTTTCCCATGGAGTCTTTTTTGGGCTGACTAAAGGAGGGCACATTACTCTAAGCATCTTTGGTGGAGTTTTCCTTTGGGAGATTACCTTTCGGAGGATTTGGAGGAACCTTTTGATTTCAGGGATTGTATTGTCTTTGGAATTGCATGATGGTGTTTTGCAATCCAGTCTCATAATATTCTCTTTCTATTGATATCCTTTCCTCTTCATCTTGCAAAAAGATTTCACTCACATCCATGAACTGGTCGTGTTCTTCTTTGGTCAAAAACACCTCGATTTCTTTGTCATCACAGTAGTTCACATTATCTTCAAAATATCCATCATAACCTTCATTCACATAATTATTATGAAAAGGAGGCCTTATTTGTTGTTCTCCTTGATTTCCTTGATTTCCCTGATTTGTTTAGTCTGCTTGAGCTGCCTGATTACCCTGGTTTCTCTGCTCTCTTTGCCTAATCTGTGGACCGGCAAGTCTTCTCGGATTTCTATGTGGGTCATCGGCTTGTTCTCTAGGGTTGGGTCTATTTCCCAATGCCATTCTTTCCATCATCCTTTCCATGTTTCTCATCATCGCTTCGAATCTTTCTTCTGATGTTTGTGATGTGGAAGTTTGTGCTTTATCTTGAGTTTTGCCCATGTTTATGTTAGAATTAGCTTTCATTTTTTCTGAAGCCATTAGGTTTACTTCGAATTCAATGGCATCTATCATCATATCATCTAACGTGGCAGATCTTCTTTCTCTCAATAATAAATCAAAATCACTTTCGAAAGAATCAACATATCTGAGTTGAGCAGCTTTGGGTGGGGGTTTTACTTCATTAGGAATCACATTATATACTTTCATGAATCTAGCCAAAAAATTATGCACTATTTCATCAGGTGACCTCTTCATATTGTTGTATTGTGTCAACAACTGAAGGGGGTTTTTCTTATCTCCCCATCTGGCAAGGAAGAGTGTCTCAAAAGATTCAAAATCTTGGATACTTCCTAGTGCAAGGGCTCTGATCCATTTTCTTACATCTCCTGCAAGGCTTTGTGTAAACAATCTCATTTTCACATCTACAAAATCCACCTCTTCTAAGTCTATGAAATCATTAAACCAGTCTAGGTGTTTATGGGCTGATATGTTACCTTCAACATCATATAGCTTAATCCTTAGGTTGTAGTATTGGGGTAAGTCATGCAATAGAGTAGGCAGTATGAGAGGAGAAAAACTGGTTGCCATAGTTGTTGTGAGGAGTTGGAGTGGCTGTCGATTTCGGACAAGAGTCACTACAGGCTTGACAGAAGCAGCTAGAATCAAATCTTGGAATCTTTTGTCTTCAAATATGGTATCGTCTTAACGGGATTCAGACCTAGTTCTGAACAAGGACTATTCAAATTTTAGATGAAAATAAAGGTCTTCGATACTGGTCAATCCGTCTCTAGGTAAGGATGAATATCGGTCTGGATGTAACATAGGGGTTATTGTATTTTCTTTTCTTCTTCGGACAAGATTTTAAAGGCTAGAGACAGGGATTGTAGGTTCGGGGTCTGGGTTTCTCCTGGTGTGGATTTTCTTAGGAGCTAGGATTTCAATCTTACAAAGTGTAGTACAACTAGTCTCTGAGTAATGGAGTCGCCAGGGTAAAAATAATATCAGCCAATAAGGTGTTTGGTCCACTGTCACCCTCAGGGATCAAACTAAAGCTTTAAGTCATTTTCCTAGGGAAAATGTTTTCAATTTCATCCCCGATAGCGGCACCAAAATGTTAGCACTCTTTAAATTCTGTTCGGATGAATAGACAAACGACAGAGGTAACGGTTTCAACCAGCTTTAGAGCTAAGGCACCAACCTACTCAACTCAGAGAGGGCTCTCTCATGTCACTTGATATATCTATGGAAATCGATGGATAGATTTGGTTTGTTTTAGGGATTTTTAATAAATTTGCTGGCAAAGAAGGGGGGAACACTATGGGCTATGGACTCAAAATTCTGAAAGTGAACGAAAAAAATGCATCGACTGATAGAACTCTCCAGAGGAAAAAGGATAAATAATGCGATAAATCTGAGTTATTCTTGAAATAAAAAGGTTTGTAGGAAGATGAAGAAAACAAAAAACTGCATCAGAGAATTATTGAAATGAATTCTGAATAAGTTAAGAAGACAATCACATAGTTTAAATTGCTTAAGCCAAGAGCGTCACAAGATGAATTTTGGGCCTTTAAACTCTCCAATTTAAATAGAAGAAAATGTAAATGAAATGACAGGTTACAGGAAATACATACGATGAAGAGAAACAAAGCTCATATCACCACCCATTAGAATATTTTCAATAGAGACTTCAAAATATTCTGCATTTGTATTGAATTCAGATTCAGAAAATTTACAAATAAAGTTTGATACAACCAAAAGGTGCTCTTGCACTTCTTCCAACATTAATTGATTCAAGTCTCTTAGTACTTATACAATTTGATCAAAAATAACTGAAACTGAAACGTTTCAGCTTCTGTAACAGTTTCGAATGTCAGTTTCAGTATATGAAATGATTTACAATAATTAGCAAAAAATAAACGTTTCAAAATCATGAACAATCTCTATGATAGCCCGACTGCTTCCGTGCTATTTGTTTCTCACTGTATTTCTGTTGGATCTGCAAGATTAGTGATAGCTGGAGATCACTTGTTGGTTCCAGGGACGTTGTACTTTGTCTTACCCAACCGCACGAGTTCTTTCCATTCTGTTCTTCCTCTTCCAAGTCAATAACTAGAGAGGGTGATGTGGCTCTCATTTTTTTGAGGGTGTCTTGCTGGCTACTAGCCCATAGAGCTTTTGAACTGCTTCTCTTATTGTATACGCTCACCTTAGGAGCTTTGATAATCAACTTGGGAGAAGGTTTTTGTGTTGGGATCTGCTGGGACATAGACTCTATTGGTTTTGTTTGGTCATGTTGCATGGTGACCTCCATCTCTGCATAGGTTTCTAGATTGGTCAATTTATCAAATCCTTCATCTAGCTTGTGTTCATAGGGACCTTGTTTAATCACCAATATCCTCTTCGATATGATATGATGTGGATCATATATTCTCTGTTGCAACTGTGTGAAACCAAATTTGCTGAGCTTGGATTGAATCTG
Source organism: Picea engelmannii (assembly GCA_009831015.1). Taxonomy (NCBI): domain Eukaryota; kingdom Viridiplantae; phylum Streptophyta; class Pinopsida; order Pinales; family Pinaceae; genus Picea; species Picea engelmannii. The sequence continues at coordinate 120,448 of ML803870.1, read as the reverse complement.
GGGTAAACAGGATTTATTCTTCACCACAAAGGGGCCCACTGTGAATGGAAATTTCAGATTAGAAGCCTTGTGTGCTTTCATGAAATGTTCAATCTCTGATATAATCCTTTGTCTTATAAAATCCAAAGCAAAAACCCTAGGAGTCAGAAAAATTGGTAACAGGTGAGGTCCTTCATGGTATCCATATACCCAAATCACAGTGGATTGTGTGAATAGCACCCAGTCTCCTACCATGTTCTCTAGATTTTGCTGCAATGAGTTATTCATTTCTTCTAGAACTCTTGGAAGATATGAACCAAACATGAGACTGTAAATCATGGACATGATATTGTTGATGAAGATGAGCATGGTGATCTTCTTACACTTGGTCGAAATAAATGCAGACTCAGGAAGCTCAGTGTCGTTAGATACTGGAAACATTTTCAACAGGTGAGAGTAGTATCTAAAATGTCTTAATGAGATGAAATTAACTAGCTGTTGATGTATATTTTCTGCAATAAATTCATCAAAACTGACATGGACTGACTGCCCAGACAGGAAGAAAATCAACAGGAACCCTAACATAACTTATACCACAAACTTGTCATTGTCTAGACCTAGAATTTGACTCAACAGAGAACAAACCCAATGGACTTCAACGATCATGAGGCTTATACTGACAGGAAAGGATAGACTCTCTGAATGATGTTCAGGCTTGACTATGGTTTGCAGGAACAGGGTTTTTACCTCGAGCAAGCATTCTCTATAAATCATAATCATTCTCTATTCCTCAAAGGGTTCTGACACTGTGGGGGAGGTGTCTGGTATATTGAGAGCATGTCGGAGCGATGGACTGTCTACTTTACACATAACTTCTGACCCTAATTTGTTTAAAATGACTCTTTCTCCTTGGGAATATCACTCTGCACACCAACTTACAAATTCAGGGAATGGGAATAATGTTTCTATGACATAAGGGGAAAAGGAGGCTTGAGCCACTTCAAGAAAGGGTATGCGGGATCCAACATTGTTCAACAAATTCGCTTTAGACACTGAAATGGGTGAGACCGTTGTCTCTATATCAAAAACGTCAAAATCTCTGTCAATTAGGGCTTCCTCCCCAGAGGAAATATCTAGTTCACTCACGGATAAAACGACAGGATTGGCATCCATGGTGAAGAATACCTGATAAGCAGTGAGAAAATTGGTCTGGTTCGGTTCTAAACTTTGACATTTGAATGGAATATTTGTGCCAAATTTTTGAATGTTTGAACGCTTCAAATTGTCATAGAATAATGCCTGGGGTTTCTCCTTTTATAGGCATCTATTTCCATCGGGGTTTGGATAAAAATGGTTTTGGATGAACCACCCTTTGCCCCGATGTGCCTCTGAGAATGCCACATGTCAATGATTTAAACTAGGTAATTTTTCCTCGGTCCATCCTCTGTCATCTAAATCTCGTTCTACTTCAATCGTCTAAATGTGCCTTGGCCATTGATCTGGGTCGTTTCAATATCTACGGTCTGCGTCTTGCCTATAAACTCTGTCATCGGAGGTTAAAAAAAGGTGGTTTTGGTCAGACAACCCTCTTCTCCGATGTACTTCTACGGGTGTCATGCGTCCTGCAAAAACCTGCTATGGTTTTCCCTAGCCCACCCTCGACTGCTTAATCTCTACGCTAGTTACATCTCCGATACGCATCTCAGCTGTTGATCTAGGCTGCTTTTGGTATCGATGGTCTATTGAGTTTTACTCTTCATATCTCCATTATTTCGTCCATACGCTGCCAAGTATAGCCGGGTCCTCCAAATTATCGCAGCTCTATGGCGATTTAATCCTTCATTAAAATTATGAAACTCGGACACCATCTGGAAATTATATGGTGATAACAATACACAATGACCTTGACAACATATAACAGGAGAGACTCTATATGTCGCATCAAACAGTTAATATGAGTAATAAATTCAATTCAAAAATAAACTACCGTCGGTTCTCCGCAATTAAATTGTAATTGGTCGACGACAGAGGCGCGGAGGTAGATGCATTGTATCGGTAAATTTTAAATGATTTATTTTGATTCGCGCATGGATTAGAAACTAATGCATGATCCGTAATTTTATTAACACCTTAAATCCGTCATACCTAGCGAATATGAGGGTTAAAACGTCTTATCACATTGTGTCTTTCTGGCTTGGAGGTCAGGGATCTGTATTTTAAAAAGTAAAATTAATGTGTATTTTATTTCGTAACTCCCTGACACTGAAATCGCGTCGGGTGTCGGCGGTTGGCGATACCGCTCCTCTCCTTGTGTGACGCTTACTTTTCCATTTTTCTGCCGAAGTCGAACGAATCAATATTCAGTGATACTCCTGCCTAAGTTGAATCAAAAAAATGAAATACCTTCATATGTCGACACCGATGAAGATCGGTGCTCGGTTATTTTAAACTTCTCAAACAATTTATGTCGCCTTTAATCTTTACTGATGTCGAACTTCTAAGCGCATTGGGGAAAGATTTAGTTTGTCGATTCCTTAAGTAGTTGTTAAGTACCCTTTAATGGTTAAGATGATTATTTTTTGTATGTTCAAGCAAACTTTAGAAAAATCAAATATGAAAAATAAGCACAGGTATTAGTTTCATACCAAATGAAAAACAAACAGTTCAAAGGACCAAGTGGTACCCAAAAAGTAAAAAATGGACATAGATTTTTAGGGTGTGTTAAGTGCTCAACAGGTATCTCTTAAAGACAATTACCCATTGCCTAAAATGGATCATATTTTACAGAAGGTGGTAGGCTCTCAAAAAATGTCAATGTTGGACGGTTTCTTAGGATACAACCAAATCATGGTACATCCTAACGATCAAGAAAAGATGACATTTACCACACCATGGGGAACATTTATGTATGCCAAGATGTCATTTGGGCTTATGAATGCAGGGGAAACATTTCAAAGAGCTATGGATATAGATTTTGTTGACGAAAAGGATAAATTCATTGTCATCTACCTTGACAACATCATTGTATATTCTGCCCCAGACGAAGAACATCTCAAACATTTCAGAAGGGCGTTTCAAAAATGCATAATTTTCAGGATCTCTTTGAATCCTAGGAAGTCCAATTTCGCCATGGAAGAAGGAAAGTTATTGGTTCACATCATTTTGAAAGAAGGAATAAAGGTAGATCCAACAGAGTTGAGGGGATCTTGAAAATTGGCATACCCAGAAGAAAAAAGGAGGTACAATCTTTCCTAGGTAAACTAAACTTCCTGAGGAGATTCATTCCTAATCTGGCTGAAATCATAAAACATATTACCAATATGATAAAGAAGGGAAATGAAATCAAGTGGATCCCCGAGGCTATAAAATCTTTTGAATACATCAAAATAGTATTAACAAAGGCTCTGGTACTGGCTTGTCAAATTTTGAGAAAGACTTCATACTATTCTCTTTTGCCTCAGAACACACAATTGCAGGTGTGATACTATGTTAGGGTCCTAACCCGCACATAGGTAAAACAATGTATTCAGATGTAATAAAGGTCAATATTAATAAGGCATTTCAATAAAATAGAATAAGGCAGATGTAAGAAAACCTAATAGAAGCTTCTGATTCTAGAAGGATCTCCCTCTAGATGCTTCTTTTAATAGACATAGATCATTGTCGAGGGTATGAGAACCCTAGATTAGATAATATTGTAATAGAGCGCTGCTCAATTGGAGGTTGCCCCCTCGAAGAGGCCAGTGAAAATTTCTTTCAGAATCAAAGTGTTATTTATGTTGTTTTTCTTATATCATTTCAATGCTATTGTGGTGATTGTTCTAGTTATATTGCTATTATTATGCCATTTCTAGCATTTTATTTATGTTCTGCATACTTTTTATTTCTGGTATATTACAAGTGGTATCAAAGAACTTTCCTCGGCAGAAAGTGTGGGTTAAATTTTTTTTTAGGGTAGAGACATATTCCGACGTCTTTAAGCCACAGAGATCTGTCGTTACGCGCATAAACCCGTGGTTGAGGGATTCATACACACAGGAAATACAAGTGGTACTCAAGTGCACATCTGTTGGCCACCCTTGTAACCCCTATTGGTACCCCTTCGAGTGGTAGCGCATCAAACAACACCTATGTATGGATCGGCCTAGATTACCTGAAGCCCTCTTTAGATAAACCGATCGGTCGCCTGACTGCTATAGTGTCACCAAGAATAGCACTTAGGAAGATACTCTCTAGTACCTGGGTAGTTGGGTAGTATGGCTAAGGGTACGGTCTATCTTCCTTAGTTAGTGCCCTGAGATATTGGGCCGAGTACTACTGTTGGACCCCGCATGTATATCAAAGAGATATAGCACAGGGAAAACCCTTGTCTGTAGAACCCTTGAATACCTAACCCTTGGGGAAAGAAACATAAACAAATTAAAATAGACAAGATCTATTGCCGCGCAACTGTGTCCGGGTTGCCAAATCACTACACATTTCTTCCTGGTTAAGCATTTGGTCATTTCATCACTACAGTATTTGTGAGACCTATATCATTGGATTAATCTCTTCACCCTTATCACATTCATCCATATCATTTTTCGGAAAAATAAATTACCTCGCCCGCCCCTTTTCAGTTCCCCCATCCTCATGGCCCATACCAGTAGCCAAGACTTGGAAGCTCAATTCAACACCTTGCAATCTGGTCTCATCGAGACCCAACAAGAAGTGAAACAACTTAGTACCAATGTTTCTTCCATCAATACAACCATGCAGTCCTCAATGGAGGAAATCAAACAAGACCTCACCACCCAGCTTAAATCTATCTTTTCGACACTCTGCACCAAACTGCATATCCCTAGAGATAACCCTTCCTCTTCCTCACCTCCATATACTGAAGGTGACCATTCCTCTCATTCCCATAAATTTCAGAACCATCACTTTCAACGTGACCTACGCCTTCCATGGGTGGATGTGACCAAATTTGATGGCCCGAACCCCACTATTTGGGTAACCCGAATGGAACATTATTTCTCTTTATATGGCATTACAGATGACTTGGCCAAACTCTGGTATGGTGTTCTCCATCTAGATCAAGAACGTTGGCAATGGTGGAAATGGAGAAAAACTCCTTGTCAAGGGTATATTGCTTGGACACACTTTGTGGTAGAGCTTTATGAATGCTTTGACACTGACACCAACCATTTGGGTCGTTTGACAAAGTTGAAAAAATTAGGAATGGTGGAAGACTTTATAGGTTCCTTTGAGCACCTGGCTTTAGGAAAAGAGGGCATGTCTGATGCCTTTTTCCAAGAGTGTTTTATCAGCGGCCTCAAGGATGAGATTCGGGCCCATGTCCTCATGGCTTTGCCTCAAAGTTGGGTGGAGGCTAATAAAAGAGTTAAAGAAGCATAGGAGGTTGTATCTTCTCAAAACCGAAAAACGTCCTTTATTCCTTGCCCTAAACCAGTAAATCCCACTACTCCCTCTGCTCCACTAAAGATCCAAAAATTGACTAGGGATGAAATGGTTGAATGCCAAATCAAAGGCCTTTGTTATAACTGTGATGAAAAATATTTCTTGGGCCACAAGTGTAATGAACAAAATCTTTTTATGGCCATCTCCGATGATATTTCAGAAGAGGATGTAGAAACTCCCCTTGTGTCTGAGTCACCTGAATCCACTGACATAACCCCTCCCTCAGACCCTCCCAAAGTAGAACCAGTCATTTCCCTCAATGCTCTCACTGGCTTCTCTTCTCCCCACACCCTCAAGCTAATCGGTTACATCAAGCATCAGAAGGTCATCATTATGGTTTATAGTGGCAGCACCCATAATTTTATTCATCACCACATTGCCCAACAAACTCATTACTACATCCACGACGTCAATAATTTCCAAATCATGATTTCCAATGGTGGTTCCATGAAATGTGGAGGGTGTTGTCAAAATGTGTGTCTCAAAATTGGTGACTACCACCTGAAATCCCATATGTTTTCTATCAACATGGGAGGTTGTGACATTGTGTTGGGTGCAGACTGGATAAGGAATTTGGGTCCCATTCTCATGGATTTTAAATACTTAACCATGTAATTAGACCAGGAGGGACACCAATATAAGTTCCAAGGCATCATCATCAGTTCACCTGAGATCATTAGTTCCCATCACATGGAAAAGATGCTCAAAAAAGGTCATTTTGGTGTTATCACCCAACTCCATGCCATACAAGCAACAGAGACACCCTCGGTCCTGCAAGACCTCCAAGCCATCCTTTCTAAACATCAATTGGTATTTTCCACTCCCCAAGGAATCCCTCCTTCCTGTGGTGTTCATGATCATTCCATTCTCCTTGTACCCGAAAGCCTTCCTCCCAATATTCGTCTGTATCGTCATCCCTTTTCCCAAAAAAATGAAATTGAGAAAATGATCCAGGAACTCCTTAATGCAAGCGTTATCCGCCCTAGTACGATCCCCTACTCTTCTCCTATGGTCATGGTCCTAAATAAAGAAGGTTCTTGGAGAATGTGTCTTGACTTCCGTGCCCTCAACAAACTTACCATCAAAGACAAATTCCCCATTCCTATCATTGATGACCTCACGGATGAATTGAGTGGTGCCCAATTCTTCAATAAACTTGATCTTCGTTCGGGCTACCACTAGATACGTATGAAAGAGGCAGACATTCCCAAGAATACCTTTAGAACTCATGAGGGCCACTATGGTTTTTGGTCATGCCCTTTGTCTTGTGTAATTCCCCCTCCACCTTCCAAAGCCTCATGAATCATGTCTTTCATCCTTTTCTCCACCATTTTGTCTTAGTTTTCTTTGATGATATCCTCATCTATAGAAAAACCTGGACAAACCATCTTGCTCATGTGGAGCAAGTTCTCCATCTACTCTCTCAGCACCAACTTTTCCTGAAACAGTCTAAATGTGATTTTGGTGCCTCAGAAGTAGAATACTTGGGTCAGCTGGTTGGAAAGGATGGCATCAAGGTGGATCCTAAAAAGATTTGAAGCTATGCAAGACTAGCCTCACCCAAAGACTCTTAAGAGCTTGCGTGGATTTCTGGGCTTAACAGGGTACTGTCGCAAGTTTGTTAAGAATTATGGGAAGATTGTAGCACCTCTCACTGCTCTCCTAAAAAAGAACTCTTTCACTTGGACTCCAGCCGCTGCTCAAGATTTTCAAACCTTGAATATGGCCATGTGCACCACTCCAGACCTCTCCCTTCCCAATTTCACAAAGACCTTTGTGTTGGAATGTGATGCCTTGGGGAAAGGAATTGGTGTTGTCCTTATGCAAGAGGGTTGACCTTTGACCTTTACCAGCAAGAAACTATCTAAAAGAAATATGGGCAAATACATCTATGAAAAGGAAATGTTGGCTATTCTACATGTCGTTGATCTATGGCACCCTTATCTATTGGGGCAACGTTTCCAAATTAAGACAGACCATCAAAGCCTCAGGTATTTTCTGGAACAACGCATTTCCTCCCCAGAACAACAAAAATGGGTGACTAAGCTCTTTGGATATGATTATGAGATCATTTACAAGAAATGAAAATACAATGTGGTTGTGGATGCACTTTCCCAAAAATATGAATATGAAGGATCCCTTTTTTCTCTTTCATTCATTGTACTAGATTGGCTCCAAGCCGTTCACCAGGAATGGCTACAAGATCCCCAAATTTTGCATCTGATCCAACAATTGCAGTCCAATTCTCCAGCTTCCCCAGGTTACTCTTGGCCGTTTGTATTTAAGTAAACAAAATCCATGGTACTTTCTGAGCTTCATGCTACACCCACAATAGGGCACTCTGGGTTCACCAAAACCTATGATAGGGTCAAACGTTCCTTTTCCTAGGATGGTATGAAATAGTACATTCATAATTTTGTCGCTGAATGTGATGTGTGTCAACGCAACAAGGGAGAAATAGTCAAATCTCCGGGCACACTACAACCGATCCCGATTCCACCTTCTATTTGGAAGGATATCTCTATGGATTTTATTACCATCTTACCCAAATCGGGAAATAAATCAGTCATCATGGTGGTTGTTGATCATCTTTCCAAGTATTCTCATTTCTGTGCCCTTCAACACCCATTTACAACATCCACGGTGGCTCAAATTTTCATGGATCGGGTCTTCAAGCTTCAAGGCATGTCACACTCTATTGTTTATGATCGTGACCCAACTTTCACAAGTAATTTTTGGCAAGAACTGTTCAAGATACAAGGCACCGAATTTCATCTCAGCACAGCTTATCATCCCTAGACTGATGTCCAAATGGAAGTCGTCAACAAGTGTTTGGAAAAGTATTTGAGGTGTTTTACCTCGAAAAAGAAAAATCAGTGGGCTCAATGGTTACCCCTAGCTGAATGGTGGTACAACACTTCATACCATACAACAACACGCATGACTCCTTTTGAAGTGGTATATGGACATAAGCCACCTTCAATTGTCTCATACTTACCGGGTGCCTCAAAGGTCCAGGCGGTTAACAAAACACTTACAGCTCGAGAGGCTATTCTCCGTTCCCTCAAAGAGAATTTGGTCATGGCACAGAATTGCATGAAGCAACAAGCAAATCAAGGTCGCTCTGAACGTCAATTTGTAGAAGGGGATCAAGTGTTTCTTCGATTGCAACCTTACAAGAAAAATTCCCTCAAGGCCGAGCATTGTCAGAAGCTAGCCCCCAAATTTTATGGTCCTTATAACATTCTCAAGCATGTGGGACAAGTAGCCTATCAGTTAGTGTTTCCCAGCCATTCGAAACTACATCTTGTTTTTCATGTTTCATGCTTAAAGCAGGTGATTGGAGCTAATTGCCAAATTCAAACCAACCTTCCTGAGTTAGATGAAGAAGGATCCATTTGGATATAGCCAGAAGCATTTTTGGACTAGCGTGAGTGTTGCCTACGTCAAAGAACCATCAAGGAAGTGCTAGTCCAGTGGAAAGATACAAATCCAGCAGATTCCACTTGGGAACGAGCTACCATTTTGCAGCAATTTCCTCATCGCAAGCCTTGTGGACAAGGTTGTTTTTAAGGGGGCAGACATGTTAGGGTCCTAACCCGCACATAGGTAGAACAATGTATTCGGGTGTAATAAAGGTCAATATTAATAAGGCATTTCAATCAAATAGAATACGACGGATGTAAGAAGACCTAATAGAAGTTTCCGCTTCTAGAAGGATCTTCCTCTAGATGCTTCTTTTAATAGACATATTTAGTATAAATAGGAGTCAAGGGTATGAGAACGCTAGCTTGGATAATATTGTAAAGAGCATTGCTCAACTGGAGGTTTCCCCCTTGAAGATGCCTGTGAACATTTCTTTCAGAATCAAAGTGTTATTTTTGTTGTGGTTCTTATATCATTTCAGTGCTATTGTGGTGATTGTTCTAGTTATATTGTTGTTATTCTGCCATTTCTAGCATTTTATTTTTGTTCTGCATACTTTTTATATCTGGTATATTACATACTCCAGAAAGATGATCAGGGTTTTGAGAAGCCCACAACATACTACAATAAAACATTAAGAGATGCCCCTTTGAAATATGACATAATGGAGAAGCAAGCGTATGCTTTATTCAAGGCATTGAAAGAATTCAGGGTTTACATCTTACATTCACATACCACTATTTATGTTCCTAGTAGCTCAGTAAAAGACATCTTGACACAGCCCGATACAGAAGGGAAGAGGGGAAAATGGATTGTGGTGCTATTATATTATGATTTTGAAATCAAGCCCATGAAGTTGATCAAAGGGAAAGGGCTGGAAATATTGATGGCACAGATGAATTGTGAACTTTTAGGAATAAATTTCACAACATATCTGTCAGAAGTCACAGAAGAAGAAAGGGAGACTCCACCAATATCCCAGAAATTTCTTGACTATGCATGGTATGATGATATCATCTTTGTGTTGAAGAACCTATAGGATCCTCTTGAATTTAGTAAGACAAAGGCCATATTCTTGAAATTGAAGGCAACAAAATTTTGTATAGTAAATGAATTACTATATTGAAAGATCCAGGGGGGATTTTATTGAGATGTTTAATAGAAGTAGGAGCAGAGAAAACCATCAGAGAATTCCATAAAGGTGACTATGGAGGTCATCATTATTGGAAGACAACCGTGCATAAAATTCTGAGGGCTGGATTTTATTGTCCTACCATCTTTCCCGGTGTCTATAAAGAAGTCTCAAGGTGCCATGAATGTCAAATTTTTGATGGGAAAGGAAAGTTGCAGACTCTACCTTTAAAACCCATCTCAGTGGAAGATTATTTCAGACAGTGGGGCCTTGATTTCATAGGGGAGATCCATCCACAATCCTCTGCCCAACACAAATGAATCCTGACAGTGACCAATTATTTTACTAAGCGGATTAAGGCAGTCCCCACCCGACAAGCTATATATGATGTCATCATTCGATTCCTAGAAGACAATATTTTGTCCAGATTCGGATGCTCGATAAAAATTATAACAGACAATGCATCTGCTTTCAAGTATAAAAAATTGGAGAAATTTTGTAGTGATTACAATATCACCCTGGGTTGGTTGAGTCTTCGAATAAATGCTTGGTCAGAATCATCAAAAAATTACTGCAAGAAAATAAAAAGGCATGGCAAAAAAAGCTCATCCACGCACTATGGGCTGAAAGAATATCCCCAAAGAGATCCATTTCCACATCCCCTTTCCAAATCATCTACAACACTGAAGTAATTTTTCCTACTATACTAGGATTGTTGGTAATAAAGTTGTTACAAGAGCAAGAAGTGGAAGAAAACGCCAGTAGGAGAAGAAACAATGAGCTCATCAACGTACAAAAAACAAGAGAAATGACCTTTTATAACGCCCAGCTACACCAAGACAATATTAAAGAGGCTTTCGACAGACATACCAAAGTGGATGATTTCAAACCAGGAGACTGGGTGCTAAAATGGGATGCCAGAAATGAAGATAAAGGGAAACATGGGAAATTCGATAACCTATGGCTGGGTCCGTTCAAAATCACAGATTACCATGGGAGAAATGCCTATTTGTTACAGGAAAGTAATGGAGAACTCACTGGAGGAGGGCCTGTGAATGATAGGTTCCTCAAGCATTATATTGTTTGAAAAATCATCACCCCGCCATTCATTGTAAATAATTGTTTTGCATTTTTTGTTTCACGCATGAAAAATTGGAATAAAGAAGCATAGTTGAAGCCCAAGGTGAAGGCACTGAGCTATGCTGGAAAGAGTTTAAGTTTTTTCAAATAATCCCAATGGGTAGGCACTTGGTCTTCAGTTCTTTGCTACCTCACAGAGAGGATAACATCCCCAATTGGAGCCTATGTTTTCATCATAACAATTTTCAAATCAGGCTTTGAGTTTCAGAGATTTAGCGAAAATCCACATCATTGTGGAGGTGTGATAGTTTGGAGGATAAAGTCTTATATGGCGACATGTGTACGAATATAGCAGAGGCACGAAAGGAAGGATTCTATAGACCGTCAATCTAAGAGTAGCCCAGGTCAATGGATAAGAGGCATATCAAGGGACGAAGTAGCATGAAAGATAATTTCTCAAAGGTGGGCCAGGAAAATCCACCACGGTTTTGTTCGTGGACACGTGGTGCCCCTAGAGATGCACCGGGGCGAAAAACATTTTTCCTAAGACCGCTTTCTCCAATATTCGATATCAGAAGTTTTTGGGACACGATGGACCATAGATATTAGAGTTGATCCAGATCAATGGTTGAAGCTCATATTGACAATTGAAGTAGCACAAGGATTAATCATTCAAGGGCGGTCTAGGGAAAACTGTCATGGTTTCAAACATGTACGCGTGGTGCCCTCAGAGGCACATTGGGGTGAAAATCGGTCTACCTAAAACCATTTTCTCCAACCCCGATGTCAATAGGAACGTATAAAAGGAGGGCCTCCAGCATTATTTTATGATATTTTGAAGTATTCAAACGTTCGAAAATTGGCGCAAAGCACCCATTCGAAAATCAAGCTCAAAACTTAAAAAGATTTGTGCGCTCTTCACTACTTAAAAAAGTATTTTTTACCATGTCTTCTAATCATGTCATTTTATCCGTGAATGAACAAGACATCACCTCCAGAGAAGAAGCCCTAATTGACAGGGACTCCGACGTTTTTGACACAGAGATAACAATCTCACATGTTTCTGTGTCCAAATCGAATTTGTTAGACAATGTTGGAACACGCATACCTTTCCTCGAAGAGGCTCAAGCCTCCATCGTCCCTTAAGTCATAGAAGTAGTCTTTCCTTTCCCTGAATTTGTAAGCTGGTGTGCAGAGTGATATTCTCAGGAAGAAAGAGTCATTTTGAATAAATTAGGGTCAAAGGTTTGATGTGAGATAGACAGTCTGTCACTTCGGCACACCCTCAATATACCAAATTCTAACCTCACAATGTCATAGCCCTTCAAGGAAGAAAAGATGATCACAATCTATAGAGAATGCCCCCCGGAAGTAAAAAAACTATTTCTGCAAGCCATTGTCAAACCTGAACACCATTCAAAGAGTCTGTTGTTGCCTGCAAGTATAGTTGTCATGGTCATCGAAGTCCAGTGGGATTGTTCTCTGCTGAGTCAAATTCTAGGGTTGGATAATGAAACTTTTGTGGTATAAGTCATGTTAGGTTTCTTGTTGACCTTCTTTATGCCAGGTTCTGGTTAATCGGTCAGTGTCAATTTTGACAAATTCATAGTTGATAACATGCATCAATAGTTGGTAAACTTCAATTCATTAAGACACTTATGATACTACACGCACTTGATGAGAATGTTCCTGGAATCTAACAGAGCTGAATTTCCTGAGACTGCATTTATTTCAACCGATTGAAAAATAATAACCATGCTTATTTTCATCAATAAGATTATCTCCAGGGCGTACAGTCTTATTTTCGGTTCAGATCTATCGAGGGTTCTGGAAGAAATGAGAATTTATTTACAATCAAATTCAGAGAGCAGGGTAGGGGATTGGATGTTGTTCATACAGTCTACTGTGATTTGGGTATATGGCTATCAGGAAGGACCTTATCTTTTACCAGTCTTTTTGACTCAAAAAATCTTTTCTTTGGAGTTCATAAGAAAAAGGATCATCTCAAAGACAAAGCACTTTCTGAAAGAACACAAGGCTTCTAACCTAAAATTTCCTTTCATAGTGGGGCCCTTTGTGGTAAAGAACAAGTCTTGTTTGCATCTAATCCAATCCAAACTCAGTGAATTTGGGTTCACATGATTGCAAGGGTGGAAACATGATCTGCATCAGATCATATCAAAGAGAAGATTGATGAGCAAACAAGGCCCCTATGAACATGAGCACGTTGAAGGATTCTATAAGCTATCCAATCTGGAAACCTGTGTAGATATGGAGGTCACTCTCCAGCATGATCAGACAAAACAAACAGAACCATCCTCTGAGCAGAGCCCAACACATAAACCTTCTCCTAGGTTGGTTGTCAAAGCCTCTAAAATGAGTGTCGATAATAAGAGGAGTAGTTCATAGGCCCTAGGTTCCAGTAGCTGGCAAGATACTCCCAAGAAAATGAAAATCACATAACCCTCTCAAATAGTTGACCTAGAAGAAGAATATACCAAAGGGAAAACGAGCATGGAGATGGTGGAAGGTGAAACTATGAATGAATAAATTGGTACAGGAATCATGCCACAAAATGAGATCAACACAAAGGTTTTTAGTAGCAAGAAACACATATTTGGCAAGACACCTGGGGTATTTTATGAATCCAAGGAAGATTTAATGAACCAGTATGTTGTGAAGGGAAGTATGGCCAACAACGAAATAAGAGACCTTTTACCTGAAGTAGAGAAGATGTCCCAGCATAATACTTCCTTACTCTCAGTCAGGGATGTGGAAAGAAAGACATTTAACATAGCAGTAGTTGATGATGATAAGGTGTCTGAGTTCAAAATGCACTATGAAAATATTGGTGCCCCTAACAAAGTAAATTTCCACAGGAATATCAGCGACATGCTATACTCAGATTATCTGAGCTTAGGTCTAAGGGTTTCAATATTGACAACACATTCTCTCAAACTAGATGGACAATTGAAACAGGAAAAGGCATCCAGCAAAGCCTAGATGACACAGGTCAAAAGGTTAGAATCTGAAGGCCCTGAAGGGGTAAAGACTTCTCTAGATGAGAAGATAAGATGATCCAAAACCTAAAGAAAAAGATGAATATGTCCCCTAAAGATCATCCATAGACAACAGAGATAACTGCTTTGGAACAGGAGAAGGAAACATTTAGACAAGAAGCACTAAATTACAAAGCTAAAGTGTTGCAGCTAGAAAAGGAGAAATAGAATTGGTTACATGCACAAGTAGTAACCTCAGATATGGTTGTCATTGTACCTGCAAATATAGAGGTTGGATCAAGCACTGAGGGGTTGGTTCAAGCTATGTCCCAAGTAATCTTAAAAACAAGGGAGATCAAAGGCCTCAAAGAAGTCATAGAAAAGTTGAAACAAGATATGAAAGTGAAAGATGAGAAGATGGCTCAACTTCACAGAGATAATCAAGATTTGCAAGAGAGGGTGAGCAAGCTGAAAATAAGGTTAAAGGGAAAAACACTATTACAAGGAGATAAACATGTAATATGGGATGTTATTGCTGCAGAGGCAACTAAATTCAGGCCTTATCTGAATTTTATAAATGACAAAGACATTGTGGCTGCTACGACTCAGAGCAGGTGTACTATTGTCAATGAAGTATTAGCCAAGAAACCCTAGGAATGGGCCCAAAATGATATTGACTTGCTAAATTATGTGTCAACTGTTGATCTTCAAACTATCGGGGTAAAGGACAAGACTGCGTTGATCATTTGGGCCAGAAGGATCATCGCCAAGAATAACCTACTCAGATCAGTCCAAAACAAGGCTATGCAAATGGAGTACAACATACAAGATTTTAAGGATGCATTCAAACAATTGTTCATCAAAGGCCTCCCATCATTCTAGAATGGAAAGGGTTCATTATATAATCAAGAAGACTACAATTCTCTCCTCATTCAGTGTAGAATGGACCATTCTAAATTTCGAATAAGTTCAAAACAGTGAAAGTTGGCCTGGCGACTATGTCCTACTCCACGTGAATTGACTTGGAGATTTTGATTAAAGAGATAATGGATTACAAAATTCCCTCTGATTCGCAATGGAAGGAAATCGTGCAGCTGGGTAAGATGAAATGCAGTATCCCTGGAGCCAGTAAGTGATCTTCATGTGTCACCAAATTTGTAGATTCGACAGAGGATCAGAGCGAGATAAATGGCACGGAGGAAGACGAATAGTCAAAGAAATTGTCCATGATTTTGAAGCATTTTTTGTTAATCATTGTAAATCGTTTTGTATACCGAAACTATCAATCAAAATTGTTTCAGAAGCTGAAACACTTCAGTTTCAGCCTTTGTAATCGAATTATATAAATACTGGGATACTTGAATGAATTAATGTTGGCAGAAGTGCAAGAGAACCCTTTTGGTTGTTTCGAACTCTATTGTAATTTTCTGAAGCTGAATTGAATATATATGCAGAAGCTTTTGAAGTCTCTATGAAAAACATTCTAATTGGTGGTGATATGATTTTTGTCTTCTTTCATCGTATGTATTTTCTATGGTATGTTATTCCATTTACACTTTCTTCTGTTTAAATTGGATAGTTAAAATCCCAGAATTCATCTTGTGATGCTCTTGGTTTAAGCAATTTAAACTGTGTAATTGTCTTCTTAACTAATTCAGAATTCATTTCAATAATGATCTGATGCAGTTATTTGTTTTCTTTATCTTCCTACTCTCTATTTAATTTTAAGAAATAACTCAGATTCATCGCTTGGTTTATCCTTTATCCTCTGGAGAGTTCTACCAGCCAAACATTGCTTTCATTCATTTTCATAATTTTTACTCCATAGCCCTGACTGTTCCTCCTCTTCCTTGCCAACAATTTTATTAAAAATCCCCCAAAACAAAACAAAATCTAGCCACCAATTTCCAAAGAAATATCAAGTGACACGAAAGATCCCTCTCTGAGTTGAGTAGTCTAGTGTCTCAGCTCTAAAGTTGGTTGAAACAGTTACCTATGTCGTTTTTCTATCAGTCGGACAAAATTTACAGAGTGCTAATAGCTCACACCAATTATTCGAGACGAAGCATAGAGACTCCAACATATTAATATTAAGTGTCACTACAAGAAACAAACACTCTAACCAATTGTTCAATGCAGACCCACAAACTCAAAGTTGTGAATGATCTAAGGGCTCCCTCCAAGTTTTTTCTTCACTAATGTTGTATTTGATATGCGTATAAGAGAGGTGGATTAATAAAAAAAATCCTATGAGAGTAGAGAGGGATTTCGAATCCATGGAATACAAATTATTTCATGAAGAACTCCTTGAACTGAAATGGTTCTCACCCAATACGTAATATCGAACAATGCAAACAAAAATATCAATTACCGTCTTGCACTTGAAACAACAATGTCATGTGCAAAAATGAGTGAGCGGAGTGTGCAACGTGATTAGGTCATGTGCAAATCCGAGTGAGCAGAGCGTGAAAAAAAAAATGTAGTGTGAGGAACTGCAAGCGATGTGTGCAACAACAAAAACCGTAATGTGGTACCTGATGAGGAGTGTGAATATCAGGCGTATGGGTTTTGACTAGCATGAATGCCAACGATAGATACCAAAAAAAAAATTTCAAAAAACGTGAGGGGCATGTGTAGTGTGTGGTTGAAAAAAGGAATTAAAACCCTACTCGATGAGAGAAACCCTAACCATATTGCTTGTATCAAGTTCAACAAACCATCAATTTCATGTAGACAGATAGAACAAAACACATGTGAGAGGGAAACTCAATATGGATGACAAACTCTCATTGTTCTCAAAATAATGCACATGAATCCATTAGAGAATCAAAAAGAGAGGCCAGTGGGAGGTCAAATGGGAATGCATGGGCACGCATAGGTTCAGGAGACATTTTTTTACTTCGGGGAAAATAAAACGCCCAGACAGTTAGACAAACTTGCAAGAGCGCAGATTGGCAGGAAGAGGTCAGTTGCATTTCACCCCAGAAAAATGGAAATGCTCAGTTATGGTTAAATACCATAGATTAAATTCTGGCATGAAGAACTATGATCTCTTATATCACTGTTAGACACACGAAAATGGATAAAGTGTGAAGCATATATTATTCATCAATATGGCACAAGTATAAGTACTTTGAAGGTACCCTTGGATTTGTATTCCAAGAGGTCTCTTGGACTCCCTACAATGGTAATGTCTTGTGAAATTTCATATTCCTTCTTCAAGTAACCCCAAATGGATTATGTATCCAACACCTATCACTTGTCCAATCAATTGTTCAATTTCATCTTCTCTCCATTAACATGTTATTTTAGTCTTCTCTCACATTGTTGTTTTGTCATTCTCATCATTCATAATTTTTAAGCCCTATAAAAACCCCCATGTTATTTGTAAAACCCCTTATTAATCTCTAGATATTGAATTATTACATTTCTAGTGTTATATTTGTATGTAGGCTAGAACCCTTCATTACACCCTTTCATTATAATTGTACCCCTTATCTCCTATATATACCAAGGAGACCTAGTCTTAGGATCATCTTATCTCATCTTGTACATTGGATTTATTGTAAAAGGAGGTTTCCCCCTCGAAATGTACTATATTCATTGATTGTTTATCAATTTTAAGGCGTTGGATCATAACATTTGGTATCACATCTAACAATCCTAGGGTTTCACTCCTCCAACTGAGACACCTTGGCATTTTTTATATAATTTTTTTCTTGTACATTTCAGAACATGAAATTTTGAGGTGACTGGGGTGAAATATCAAGGTATAGGTGATAAAAATTTCAAGCTATTTTTCCTTATAATTTCGGAGATATAGCCTATGGAATATAGGGTTTGTGACTCATCCTAAAATTGATTTTAACGAGACATATTGGAATTTTCTATATAACTCTTTTTCTGTGAAGTTTCAAACAATGAAATTTTGTGGAGACTAAGGAGAAATGTCATTGTACAAGTGGTCAAAATTGCAGGTTTTGGTTCACTATAATTTTGGATAAATAGTCCATGGAAGAAAAGAATTGTGATTAATCCCGAAATCAGTTTTAAAAGAGTCATCTTGGAATTTTCACTGTAACTTTTTTTTTGTGAAGTTTCAAACTCTGAAATTTTCAAAATCTTAAGCAACAAGAGATAGACCATAGAGACAACATTATTTAGGCATGGATCAAAAAACGATCCTACAGGGTTCAGAGACAAAGCATAGAAGCAGAGGTTCTGGAACAAATATTATGGCATTTAGGTTGTGTGTCCTATGAACCAAAGACTAAACATTGGCTACAACACTAGGGGCTATATAAGTCCCAAAGAATGAAAAAACGTGATGTTTTGATAATTGAATTGTTTCCTATAATTATGGATTGATAGAGCCTCTTGAAATCATGATTGTTGCTTATGTAAAGGCTAGATCCTATATGAAAAATTCCTCGTGTTTTTGGAATTGATTGAGAATTATTATGATCGGTCCATATGATTTATGATGCAAGAAACCAATTGTAGGCTATCCATTTAGGTGTAAGTAAATGAATTCTATGAACAAGTAATGTTGTAATTGCATTCCCTGGAATTGAGTGATTCCAATGGTAAGTTGAATGTTGTGTTCATAATGAGCTTCCTTTGAATGTGTAAGATATATGAAAGAATTCACTTAAATTGTCACCAACTTTCACAAAGAAGGTAAAATAAAAAGAGTATAAATGTGTGTAGGTGTTGATGGAAGCAATGCAATGCACCCTTTAGAAACCTTGAAATGGTTGAGGGATTATGAAACTTTGATTTATGAGTTGGGTGGCTTGTTTTTATATAGATCGAACACCTAGAAGGATAAGAACCCAGATGATTAGCAATACTTACCCTTGTTCATTGTATATGGTTCTTAATGCATGTATTTAAGGTGGTACAATATATTGATAATGGGACTTAGCAAGTAGCTCTCAAAAAAATCAAGTGAGTAGGTATGAAATGCTCATGGGACAAATGAGCAAGAGTGTGGCATATGATCTTATATATGACATGTTTTCTTTTGTCAATTGAAAGAGAGTGACATAATTGTGGGCATGCTCGTGAAACTGTCCATTTAAATTATGGTAGAATTTCGTAAGAAATATTGATTTAAGACCATGTTGAAAGTGAAAGAATTATTGTCTACACGTCAATACACATGCACGTGCACATACACACACTATGGACATGATGGTGTAGTTTTGGGATGTGAAAGAGTAAAATAAGATGCCAATATTGATTGGTTATTCATTGAGGTAGGAGGTTTTTATGTGAATTGGCTTGTCTGGATGATGCATAATCATTATATAAAAATAACCTTGATTAATGACTTTTATTGAAAGGGTAGAATAATACTGACAAATGGAATAACATTATTCTAGGAAATGATATTATGCCATTAAACTTATCATTTTGAAAATTTTCCTAGAAATGTGTAGTTGTTATAATTAGCAGATATAGTTATGGAGTTGACGAGAATTGAGACTCTATTAAGTAGGATAACCACATCAGAAATGAACCTGAATACAAGAAATGGGATGGAGCTCGTGGAAAGGAGTAGAACAAGTGTTGGCCAAATTAAGAGAAAAGTATTATGATATTGTTTGACCATACTTGATTTCACTTACCCCGAAGAGGTTGAATCTGATTTGCTTGATTTCAATTCACTAGGATTTAATTGATGTTGACATTTTCATTAAGAAAAAATCCCTTTGCATGAACCATCCTTGCAACATCAGTTGAGGCAGTTTTTGTGGATGGAAATAAAGAAGCTCAAGGAAGGGAGGGTTCATCTAAAGGATCTTCCTACTTAATGGGAATGGTTGATCCTAACAGAAAACATAGACTAAACCAAGTTTTTATTACATTATATCGAGAGGAAAAATATGAAAAAAGGTTGATATCTAAGAATCCTGGATTAAATGCACATGTGTGTAAGGAAACATATGTAAAGGAGAATGTTAATGAATCTAATTTGCATATGGTTAATATGCAGAATACACTTTGTTTTTATTGAATTCATGAGCTAACTTTGATGTTTTAGTATGTTCATAGCATACATGGAAGGTAGGCTCTCTGAGTGATCCAGGTGGATATCAGTGGCCACCCACTGGCTCGAAAAATAGTTTTCCACATTGGTAGTTTTTCGTAAGTGTTTCGGGTTCCAGACTTACAGAGCCATTTTGAGTCCCTAAATGACGTTTTTTGGGGATTTGGGGCCCAAAAAACTACTAGAGGAATTGCCTGGGGTAGTTGAAAATTTTTCTTCATGGTTATACCTTTCCAACGGTATATCGAGCGCCCCAAACGGAGATCGTATGCAAACGTTACACCCCCGGGAAGTTGATGTATCAACTACCCCCATTGAGACCTGCAAACATTTTGGCTTTTCATCTTTCGAGGTTAGGGTTTTGGATTTTACTTATGTTAAAAATGCCTTTGGAGCCTCATTGTAACAATAATATTCTTGTGAATGCGAGTAGCCATCACATTGCTTCTCAGAGATAAGCTGACACCATTCTAGTGAGTCTTTCAATCTGTATTTTTACAGTGTTTGTACATTTTCACTCATTAATAGAAAATTGTATATTACTATATCTTTGTGTTTATGGTTGCATATATAATACATTTATTTTATATTACTGGATATCCACGATATCTCTGTACATTTCTTTATTATATCTCCGCTCTCATTTCATGTGGAAAATAATCTGGATGAGTGGTATCAGAGCAGGTTGCTCTTGATCATTTTTCAGTGCATGTCCCCGACGAGGTTCGAGTATATAAAGTTGGGTCTCGAGCTTGTCTCTCTTGAGGACAATCTCTCTCGCACACCCAAGAAACCCTCCATGGCGGAAGAAAAGAAAAATGATGGAACATAATATTTTATTAATATGTTGCTTGAGCAAGCTCTCATGCAATAGAGAGGTAAAATGATGGAGAATTTTTCCCACAGCCTTCAATGCCTTTCGATAACAACCAACACATCTTCATCAAGAGACCACTTTGGAAGCACCTCTCCTTTCAAGGTACAGGTTAATTTTGATATTCTCGTATTTGAAGGTCAATTAGATGTGGATGCCCTAGACAAATGGTTAAATCTTCTATAAGGATATTTCTTTGTTCACCACTTTTTCGATAAGGAAAACATCACCTTCGTACTTCTTAAGGCTCTCCCCCATTTCAAAAATTGGTGGGAAACTTACTAGGAGCAAAGTTCCACAGAGGAATCTAGAATATATGGAGTCGATCCCACTTGGGATTTTGTTGTAGATGTGGTCAAGCAACAATATTACCTTGTTGGTAATTATGAAGACTAGTACATGAGATGGACCACACTACGGAAAGAGAGGGGCCAATCAGTTCTGAATTTCACCAATACCTTACATACCTTGTGCACCAAGCTAGGTATCAGAGACTTTGAACGAGATTTGGTTCTTATATACTATGGAGCTCTACACAGATACATCGAAATTGAAATGGATTTTATAGACATCTCATCACTAGGTGTTGCTTATCGATATGTTATTAAAATTTAGCAGAAATTTAAGCACCAGAACAAGTGGGATTTTGGATATGCAAATCTGCAACAACAAAAGTATGATAAAGACTTCCCTAACAAAAAGTCTCCTGAAAACCATTCCAGGACATAGTAAAAGAAGGGTCATGGAAAGACGAAGAAGGACACCGGAAAATAGTGCGATTTACACAAAATCCCCTGGCACAACAACGATGAATGTCACTCAAAACAATCATTGGTGGCTGAGATCAAAGACAATGAGACAAACCCTGATTTAGAATCTAATTCAGAAAATATTGATAGAAGACAGATCATCAATGCAAATCCCACTAATATTTTCGTGACTGCAACAATTCAACCAGAAGAACCAATAGATCATGAAGAGGGGGAGCACCTTTTTCATTCAAAGATGTAGGTGAAAGGGACCCCGCTGCATTTTATTTTTGATAGTGGAAGCCAGAAGAACCTCATATTAGCAGAGGTCGTCAAATATTTGATATTGTCAACAACACCACACCCGCAACCATACAACATCGGGTGGCTTCTCTAGGGACGATATCTTCATGTCAACCAGTAGTGTCGATTGTTATATGGCATCCATCCCTTCAAGGATGATATATTATGTGATGTTTCCCCACTATATGTCTGTGATGTTCTCTTACGAAGCCATATATGTCGAAGCACCATGTTATTTATGAGTCTCGACCCCATAGTGTCATTGTTACTCTGACAAGAATGCAACAAAGTGAAAAGATTCCTTTTGCACACAAACATCTCATGTAGCCCGATTGGTTAAAAAGGTCTGACCCCGCCAGCATCAAGTTCTCAAAAACCTTCCACAAGCCAAGCAACACAACTTCTCCAACAAGGCAAGCAACTCACCAAGGTTCAGGTTTAGCAAATGCTTCCCCCTATCCCTTGGAAAATCAATGCAATGGATACCATTGCTTCCTAAGGAGGGAGGATTGATCCAAGTGGATATCAGTGGCGACCCACTGGCTAGAAAAATAGTTTTCCACCTTGGCAGTTTTATGGAAGTTTTTTAGGTTCCAAACTTCTAGAGCCGTTTTGAGGCCCCAAACAACGTTTTTTGTGGATTTGGGGCCCAGATGACTACCCAAAGGATCTAAACTATTATAGTCGAAAATCATTCTTCTCGATTAGACCTTTCCAACAGTGTATCGAGCACCTAAAACAGAGATCATATGAAAAAGTTACGCCCCCGGGAAGTTGACGTATCAACTACCCCCATCGGGGCCCGCAAACCTTTTGGATTTTCATCTTCCGGGGTTAGGGTTTTGGATTTTACTTATGTTTAAAAAGGCATTTGGAGCCTCATTGTAACAATCATCTTCTTTTGAATGCGAGTAGCCGTCACATCTCTTCTCAGAGATAAGCTACCACCATTCTAGCGAGTTTTTCACTCTGAATTTTTACAGTCTTTATACATTTTTGCTAATTAATAGAAAATTGTGTATCATTGTATCTCTGTGTTTATGGTTTCATCTATAATACATTTATGTTATATTACTGGATATCCACGATATCTCTGTACATTTCTTTATTATATCTATGCTCTCATTTTATGTCGAAAATAATCTGTATCAATGGTATAAGAGCAGGCAGCTCTTGATCGTTTTCAGTGCATGTCCCCGACAAGGTCTGAGTATAGAAAGTTGGGTCTCAAGCTTGTCTCTCTTGAGGAAAATATATCTTGCATGCCCAAGAAACCCTCCATGGTGGAAGAAAATAAAAACGATGAAGCAGAATATTATATTAATCTATTACATGAGTAAGCTCTCACGCGACAAAGGGACTAAATGATGGAGAACTTTTCCCACATCCTTCAACGCCTGTCGATAAAAACCGATGATTCTTCATCAAGAGGCCACTTTGGAAGCACCTCTCCTTTCAAGGTACAATTTAATTTTGATATACCTGTATTTTAAGGTCAGATAGATACGGATGCCCTAAAAAAATGGTTAAATCTGCTAGAAGGATTTTCTTTGTAGACCACTTTTCCGACAGGAAAAATATCACCTTCACACTTCTTAAGGCTCTCCCCCATGTCAAACATTGGTGGGAAACTTACTAGGAGAAAAGTTCCATAGAGGAGTCTAAAATATATGGGGTCGATCCAACTTGGTATTTTTTTGTAGATGTGGTCAACGAACAATATTACCTTGTTGGCAGTTATGAAAACCAGTACATGAGATGGACCACACTGCGGCAAGAGAGGGGCCAAGCAGTTCTGGAGTTCACCAATACCTTCCATACCTTGCGCACCAATATGGGTATCAAAGGCTCTAAACAACATTTGGTTCTGAAATATCATGGGGCTCTACACAGATACATCCAAACTGAAATGGATTTTTTGGACATCTCGTCATTGGGTGTTTCTTATCGATATGTTGTTAAAATCGAGAAGAAATTTAAGAACTAGAACAAGTGGGATTTCGGGTCTGCAAATATACAACAACAAAAGTATGATAAAGACAGACCTAACAAACAGGCTCCCAAAAATCATTCCAAGCCACATGAAAATAAGGGTCGTGAAAATACGAAGGACACCGGAAAATACAAAAAACATCGATGGATGTCGCTCAAAACAGTCATTGGTGGTCGAGATCAATGACAAGGATCCAAACCCTGATTCAAAATCTGATTCAGAAAATACTGATAGAAGACAGATCATTGACGCAGATCCCACTACTATTGTTGCGACCGCAACAATTCAACCAAAAGCACCAACAGATCTTGAAGAGTGGGAGAGCCTTTTTCATTCACAGATGTGGGTGAAAGGGACCCCGCTACATTTTATTTTAGATAGTGGAAGCGAAAAGCACCTCATCTCAATAGAGGTCATCAAACAGTTGGGATTTTCGACAACACCACACCCACAGCCATACAACATCGGGTGGCTTCTCCAGGGACGAGATCTTTGTGTCAGCTAGCAGTTTCGATTTTCATACGACATCCATACCTTCAAGGATGAGGTATTATGTGATGTTGACCTGGTAGGTGTCTGTAATGTTCTCTTGGGCCAGACATATATGTGGAAGCACCATGATTTTTATGAGTCTTGACCCTATAGTGTCATTGTTACTCTGAGGGGTCATCTCTACAAAATACCAGAGGTAATTCTAACTACTGTCCCACCTAAACATTTCCGCAAGGAAGTATCTCATACTACAAAATTCATCTTCTTCACAATCTATTCAAAAGGTGAACAAAAGGTTATTGCAACCACTACAGCTTCGGCCCAAGTACCTTCTATCCAAAAGAAGCGGGTCGAAAGGAATGTAGAAAAGCGTAAATATTCCTTCTACACACAGACATCTCATGTAGCATGACTAGTTAAAAAGGTCCAACCCTGGCAGCATCAAGTTCTCAACAACCTTCCACAAGCCAAGCAACGTAACTGCTCCAGCAAGGAAAGTAGCTCACCAAGGTTCAGGTTCAGCAAATGCTTCCCCCTCTCCCCTAGGAACTCAATGCAATGGATATCATTTCTTCCTAAGGAGATAATATTGATCCAGGTGGATATTGGTGGCCACCCACTATATTTAAAAAAAAAATCCACCTTGGCAAGTTTTCGGAAGTTTTTCGGGTTCCAAACATCCAGAGCCGTTTTGAGGCCATAAACGACGTTTTTGGGGATTTGGGGCCCGGGCGACTACAATAAGCATTGATTTGGGCTAGTCTAAAATCATTCTTCTTGATTAGACCTTTCCAACATTGTATCGAGCGCCCGAAATGAAGCTCGTATGCAAAATTTATGCCCCCTGGAAGTTGACGTATCAACTACCCCCATCGGGGCCCACAAACCTTTTGGCTTTTCATCTTCTGGGGTTAGGGTTTTGGATTCTACTTTTGTTTTAAATGCCTTTGGAGCCTCATTGTAAAAATAATATTCTTTTAAATGTGAGTAGATGTCACATCTCTTCTCATAGATAAGCTGCCACCATTCTAGCGAGTCTTTCACTCTGTATTTTTACAGTCTTTGTACATTTTCGCTCATTAATAGAAAATTGTGTATTATTGTATCTTTGTGTTTATGGTTGCATCTCTGATACATTTTGGTTATATTATTGGATATCCACGATATCTCTATACTTTTATTTATTATATCTCCACTCTCATTTCATGTCGAAAATAATCCAAATCACTGAGAGAGGAAATGTCAAGATGAACTTGATTGGAACTACTCAAGGAAATGCATCAGCCAAATCTAGAAAGGAATAGGATGTAGAAGAAAACATGGAGAAAACAGGAAAACATTTCTCACTCTAAAATGTTGGTTTATTTAAGCAGAGTTATATTCTTTTAGGGAAGCAAGTACAGTTTGTGAAAATATATGAATCAATATAGTTACTTGAATGAATATCACGGTTAATGCCATGTTATGCAAATGGAAAAAAGGTTATGGCAATAACTCAATTACGCTGAAAATTATGAACTGTGTAGAGGAATTGGAAAAAGGGAATCCTTTGACCCCTTATTGTTGTATAGTTGTGTTATGAGAAAAATTGAGGCATGGTTAAGTTGATTTAATGATATTGTAGTATCAAGGTGATGTAATGATATAAAAAACATAATTCCAATGTGCTAGAAGGTTCCAACAAGGTAAGATTGGAACATCATTATCTCAGTAGAGGTAGTAGCCAATAAGGTGTATTGCATAAAAATGCATAATGGCCAAGAGAAAATTGGCTAGAAAAATGTTCAGATCAAGGAACAGTAGTGCACATATGGGTACAATGACAGTACATAGGGTTGCAGGGATCTAGAAGGATCCAAGAAAAACTACATGGAGCTCTAGGAGCTAAAACAAATATTCATTGGAATGCATAATTGAAGTGATGTGTGATGCATACAGTAAATCTAGAAATGTGTATGCATTAGTAGGCACGTTGATGATGAATGCTTGGTGCATATATAAATTCATATAGAAGTGCATTAGTGCTTATGGACATGATTGGATATGCATATGGTAAGTGGCGTCAAGTGTCGTATGCACCTTAATAAGTGTCGTGTGCACTTTTATATGTGTTTATATGTGTTTTAACCCCTTGAAACCATCAAAGAACATTTTCCATGGTCCCTAATTCATATTGGAGGAAGAAACCCATCATTTCAAGGCCAGAAACACACTTTTTACTTGAAAAATCAACCATTTTGGGAGAATTTTGGAAAGGTAGCGCCCCCCTAGCCATGTTGGGGGAGTTCTACCCCATATATAAACTCCCCCTTTACCTTATTTATGGAGCATTGATCTAGGATCAATTCTCTGTATCTAAATATAGGGGAGCATTGATTTTGGTTAGAGGAAAATTTGGATAATCTCACCTCTTTCTGAAGGCCAACTCTTGGAGATGAGTTTGTTTTGGATCGAATGCTATCCTATGGCACTATCCTAGGATCAGATCCTAACCTAAAGAATTCATATCCTTAACTAATCCCCAAATCGACTCATGGTGGTTGAACCTCCCAAGCCTATAAAACGAGGGCATTCCAAGGAGAAAAAAGGACAGACATATATATCAAACTTATGATTGTGGGATTCATGCAAGGGTCTGGATGAGGAGAGATTAGAGGAGTGATTCATCATCGTCCATGTTTGTAACTATTCTCTTTGGGTTCTCATTTTAATATACTTGGCCTATTTCCCTCAAGCTTGTGTATTCTTGCATGTGTTTGCCTATTGTTCCTTCAATCTTTGTAGATGAATTTGTTTGATATGATCTTGTAGAGTAGGAGTTCTTTGTTTCTCTGTGTTTTCTATTGCATTGCATGTATCAAGTTGCGCTAAGGAGTTTGGAGATCCAGCTCAGATTGGAATCAGCGACGAAAAAATTTGAAACTAGCTGCATCACACCTTTTCTTGCTCTCTCTCTTTCTGATTAGTTAAACTAAATTCAAAGGGATGTTAGTGTCCACTTGTGTTTTTCTATATTGGTATAGGGGTCATTAATCCAAGGGAAAGTTCACCTGTCTGCAGGGGAATATTTCTGTAACAGAAATTGGTGAATCCACTAGGGAAGGACATTGACTTGACTTTCCTTGGATCATCTGAGATTTCTCCCACCTTTATATCTTATATGATGTTTTTTTTCTAATCTACTTCTCTCTCTCTCTCTCTCTCTCTCTCTCTCTCTCTCTCTCTCTCTCTCTCTCTCTCTCTCCTTCATTGAAGATTTCACAATTTTTTTGGAAAACATTTATGGGTTTTAAGCCTTTTTTCTAAATTTTTGGGAAGGGCAGTGCTCCTCTACTATGTACAATAGAGCATTGATCTAGGATAAACGCTCCCCTGTAGTGTATACCATAGCATTGTAGCAATTTTTCCCTTTGGAAACAAGATCATTGATCTCCTTTTCTGTGGTTTTATGCCCCTTTCTGCTCACTTTTTCTCAGTCTAATCCTGAGGAGCTTTTTTCTCAGATACCTTTGAATACTCTTGAATTTGTTTTGCTAAGAGTTGGGAATTTATCACTCATTTATTTTTATCCTTAGAGTTTGGAAATTTTATCTTAGTTGTGGTCCCCTTGGGTTAAAAGGATCCCTTGGTTATTTCTTCCTTTGAGTTTGTCGGATATTCATCTCGTAAATATTTCAGATTGCTTGATTGTTTAGGACTGTTCATCAACTAAGATTTGCAAAGGTTTCTTGGTATTAAGCCTTCTTGTCTTCATTTGAAACATCTCGCTTTTCTGGATGATTAGGACTCTTATGAAAGCCTAACTTGATTTATGTTTCTTGTTTCTCTTCGTTTGAGGATTTTCGTGAGAGTTTATCTTCTTTCTATTTTGCATATTTGAGGTCTTGATTCAACGAGTTATCATATTTGTTTCTTTTAGTTCTTGTTATCCTTTGAGTGCATTCTTTGTTTGAAATCTGTTTTCTTCGTGTCTTTTGTATCTGCATCTGACTCTTTCATTTTGATTGAAAGTAATGAAGCATGAAAGGATTTGCATTTGTTTTCTTTTTAAATCAAATAAAGAAGATAATTGTGTTCTTGCTTCTGGGTAGTGTAGTATATTGCATTTAGAAAATTTCATTTTGGAATTGGGTGTTTTTGTTGGAGAAATTTGAACCTCTTCTCCATCTCGTATGTAGGATTAATTGAAGAAAAAGATTTGCATTTCATTATTTTGCATTCTTTTGGAGTAGAGTCTAAAACATCATAATTTTCACTTTCGCACACTTGAGTAAACAAAAAACCTAAAATAAATCACTTATAAAATTGATCAAACACTTTTATATTATCTAGTAGCGAACCTACATTAGCTTAAAGTGTAGGGCAGGTTGTGAGGATAACTTTCCAAAGCCATCAAACAAACATAGAATCTTGTGCTAGGGAGAGGTAAATCCAATTGTTTGTATAAGCATAGTCAGGATCCCCCTCTCACACAGGGGTTAAACACGAGGTAGTGTGCAGGAGAGCAGTGGAGATTTCCCCTCCGAAGGTTAACCCACGTAGCAGAAAGATCGTATATTGGGGGTTCTTCCTGAGAAATGACTGGTTTCATTTTGTCTTGGAGCTTCATGAATCTCGAATCCATTCGGGGGTTCTCAGTAGTATTCTGGTCCACTTGTCTTCAGTTCTCTTGAATAATTTCATACTTGTTATCCTTCCCATACGTTCCTTCCTGAATGTTGACTGTAACCACCCAGAGGTTGACTGTGAGTTGGTAACATTAGTGGCCTATATCTATAGGGTTGATACACAAGGTGATGGTGAAGGGGAATCTTCATCGTACTTGGGTCAGACATTGGCCAAACTCACTTGGGATCCTTGGAGGGTACACCAATGGGTAAAACCGTGTGGGAACTTGTACCAAGGCATAAGTCCATTAATCAGGTCCTCAATGTAATTGATCCACCCTATCTATCTCAGCCCCTTCCTATATTGATCTCACGATGTTGGATTTCATCACCAACTAGTGGTTTCATTGTGGGAAGGTTTGTTTGATTGTTTTCTTCTTATATTTGTAGTGTGTGATGTTTTTTTTCCTTAGTGGACCTTAGGTCGAGCCAATGTCAATGGCATCAATTCTTGGGAGTACCAACGAAGGAAACCCTTTTCTCAAGGAACCTTTCACCTTTCCTTCTTTTGGAAACATTGGTCCTCCATGCATTGCCACATTGATTCTTCCAGGACTCACCATCGGGTTACCAGTTTAGTTGTTCACCACTACAGTGATCTTGAATTTTTCCATTGCTTTGAATGCACTTAATGCTTCAGATGTAAGCACACCACCCACAAATCAACCTCATGTTGACCTTTCTCTTTCTTCACCTGTCATGTCTCCTTCCCTTTCTCCTTATACGCATAGTGAAATCTCTAAACCAAGTGTCCTGGTTGATAAGAAGAAGAAGAAACGGAAGGGGAAGAACAAGAAGAATCAGAAAGAGACCAAGCCTCCAACCGCATCAGGTCATGTTGGATCCGAGCAACCAAATATTGTTAATCATACTGGAAGTGTTGATAAAATCAA
Organism: Picea engelmannii; assembly: GCA_009831015.1. Classification (NCBI taxonomy): domain Eukaryota; kingdom Viridiplantae; phylum Streptophyta; class Pinopsida; order Pinales; family Pinaceae; genus Picea; species Picea engelmannii. The sequence goes on along the minus strand of ML803870.1, from coordinate 90,346 downwards.
CAAGTCTAAAACGAAGAATCATAAACCCAAATTCCCTTGCAAGATTTGTAAGGGTGACCACTTTCTAAAGGATTTCCCTGGTCTCCCCAAGGTCTTAGAAATGTGGTATTCCACATAATCATCCCCTATTGAACATGCTAGTGACACCTCGTCAACTAGTGACGTTAAGGTTGGTAAGAAGAATAGAACTATCAAATTTCCTTGTATGTTATGTGAAGGTGATCCTTACTCTCACCTTTTCCCTCATATGGACGAAACTTCTTATCTTTTGGAAAAGATTCAACTTCCAACTGGTTATCATAATATCTCTCCCAAACCATCATTAATTAATGAACTGGTCAATCTGGTTCCATCCCCAGTAAATCTGTTTGATTAGGTGGTCAATCTGGTTTCATCCTCAGTTGAACCACTAACCCAAGTAGTTGATCAAGTTCAGTCATTGATCAACCCAGCTCTTCATTTGAAAATTGAAACCCAAATTACTGATCCAGTTATGTCATCAATCAACCCCACTCTTCATCTAAAGAGTGCCAAAGTGGTCGATCAAGTTCCTTCATCGATTGATCCCACTCCTCCCTTGAAGAGTGAAACCAAAGTGGTCGATCCAGTTTTGTCATCGTTCGATCCCACTCCTCATTCAAAGAGTGAGGATTTCACTTAGCTATACCTCGTTAATATTGATTCACCTGGACAAGGGTTCACTCCACCCATCCCAATGGCACCCCCTTCAAGAAATCATATGATTTCTATTAATTAGAATCATTTGACAGAACCTTGTCTTCCTTCTTACGTGCCTTTCCAAATCACCGTGCAGTTTTGTGATAGGAATATTCCTACAACTATAATAGATGAAGTTGCTTATGTTATCATATTATCTGTGAATTCTTGGAAATCTTTTGGTTCCCCGCAGCTTCTTCCCGTGACATGGAATCCGTTGACCTTTGACAGAAGAGTTAGTCAACCTTTAGGGATCCTTCCTCAGTTTCTAGTAACTTTGGGAGGAAAAATGGTCTACATTGATGCAATGGTAGTTCACGACCCCTTGGACTTTAACTTGCTCCTCGGGAGAGATTATGTCTACATTATGAGAGATTTTGTGTCCACTCTCTTTCAACTGATATGTTTCCATCACAATGGAAACATAGTAACGATCAACCAACTTTAATTCATTGACCCTCATTTGATGGCCAACCATCTTCCTTCCCTAAATGGTCCATACATGTCAACGATGCCCGCCCCGTTGTAGGTCAATTATGTAACGACCTGCCCCATGCGTTCAACCCTGCACAAGAGGGAATCTCTCCCTTCTCCTAACTTAGATCCAGTAGTTGACATGGTCATATATTTGATTGGGCTATTAGAGATAGATCTCCCTACCCTTATCAAGGTCGTCGACATGTATTCCTTCCAGAGTGTTTTTCTTCCATCTAGCGAAGATATCCTAGAATCCATGGCTGACATTTGTCCCTTGACATGTATTCCTTCCAGAGAATTTTCCTCTTGGAAGCCATGATCAAGGATAGGTTATGAGCATAGTTTTTATTCTCTGTGGAAATCTCGTTAAAAAATGAAACAGAATATACGAGCATAGTTTTCCTCTTTGTAGCAAGATTGTTATAAATGAAAATAAATATGGGGATTGAACCCAGATCCTTGAGCATAGTTTTGCTTCTCTATGGAAAGATCATTAAAAAATGAAACAGAGGTTTTGAGCATATTTTTTCTTCTCTGTGGCAAGCTTATTAAAAAATGAAACAGAGGTCTTGAGCATAGTTCTTTTCATGTGCCAAGCTCGTTAAAAAATTTAAAAGTCACCTCTCCTATCAAGTCGAGTCTTTCACTAGATCTCATAGATATCGAGTCGAGTCTTTAGCTAGAAATCGTATATGTCGAGTCGAGTCTTTTTTTAGGTCTCATTTTTTAACCTTCCCTTCATCCACCTTTGTCAGCTGGCCTTTTTTCCTCCATCTGGTATAGAAATCGGTGACAATATAAGCATCGAAAAATGAAACGAAGCTTGGGGGGACATTTCTCCAGCCTTTGATTATCATTCTATAGTTAAGTCGTTATCTTTTCAAGATGGGGGAAGAGTACCAACCATCCATGGGTATCCCTCAAGACCTTTGGAAATTACGTTGGGAAATTACAAGCATAGTTTAATTTTGTTTCAAGATTTTGTAAAAATGAAACCAACTATGAGCTTAGGCTTTGTTCTTTCTTGTGCTCATAAATACATGAGAATGTGATCGAGTATACTTTTATCACTTTTTCAGACTCGTAAGGTTATATGAAAAAGGAACCCCCTGGATTTTTCTTTAAGATCTTTTCAGACTCTCTAAACATGAAAAGATTGTCGAGTGATCTTGTTTCCTTTTACACTCGTTAAAAGGTTTGAAATGGTGTCTTTCGAGTGGTAGTTTATCTTTTTCGGCCTCGTAAGACTAATTACGAAAAATGAACACTCAAATCAAACATGATTAGAATATTTCTCCCCTGTATTGTTTTACACTTTTTTCGGGCTTGGGAGACTAAATTTACGAAAAAGTCATCCATGGAGTTGCCTTTAGGTTCTTTTCAGACTCTCTAAAAATGAAAAACCATCAAGTTTTCCGTCTTTGGACTCGCTAAAATACACATTGAAGGACCCATATGGGAATGAACCCTTACTTATTCCATTTCATTAAATAAAGGAAAAGGAACTTACAGAAGGTGATTTATATCGAGCATGTGTTACCCTCCTCGATCTCATTAAATGAAAAAGAGGTACTCATCTATCTGGGTGGCGGGAAAATTGAAGAAAGTGGGTCAAGTTTTTGGGAATCCTTTATGGAATCTATTGTCTCCCTTAAACATGGCATGTGTTTGTGTCTCATATTACAGTTGGGTAATCCACTTGTCTTTGAGTCATACCAATTCCATGTGCCCCCATACTTTTTCATCCAGTCGAAGAATGTTCTTATTGTCGTCACATTACAATCTTGGTACTCATCGAGTCAATGCTGCTAAGTCAATTGTCATGCCTCATCATGTTCAAGGGAAGTTTCACTTCAGACCATCCATCTGTAGTATTGTCAATTTCCATTTCTTGTGTAAGTCCGTACTCATTCTATTCACCATCTTACATCACTTTCATGTGTCAGTTTCATGTCAATGATGGGGGATACATCAAGGCCCTCCTTTGATAAGTCTTTTCCTATCTTCTTCAACACATCATCCAGGAATTAGACATAGAAACCAGTTAGTACCTTGGGACCTACATGCCTCAATGGCAGGCCTCCTCGCTTCCGACAATAGGTTTACATCATCAACCTTTGATCGAATGATTCCACGAATGTTCAACCTCGGCTCATTTATTCACATTTGTTGGAATGTACTAGGGTACCTTGGGAGTCATTGACATCATTGGTGATTTCCCTCGCACTTGTTAATGGTTTACCCCAATAATCGGTAATCAAGTGATTTCTACCATCTTCGAAATCAAATCATCTATTCACATGGATATATTCATACCACATTGGGATTGGGACGAAGCCCATGGGTTGAGTGTTCACTTTGTTATCTGCTTTTTCTAGGCTATGAAGGAGATCATTTGAGCATGTTGATATATATATTGTCACATATATCCACATTGTATTGGTCCTTGGCTATGTTTTATCATCTCGTAGCTCCATTGTGTATTTTTTCGTGGATATGATCAGTTCATGTCATGGAGGTATGGATCCACATTGTATCTCTGGTGGCCATATCTTTAGTCAGTATTTTTCATGGATCCACGGTGTATTGGTCGGTGGTCGTGATTTGATTCATCTCATATTCTGAGCATAGGTATTCCTGCCTCAGAAATGGAACATATATTAATGTTGTTTGATGGTTGTTTGCAACTTCTGCCAAGTTCTCCAACTCCACACCTTGCATTGAATAATTTGTAAAGTGTTTCAGCCATCAGTTCTCTTCTGACCTCACACTTTAGGGGGGAATTTTTTACACATCAAAATGCCACACTTAGTTATCTCACCCTAAGTGTCGCAAGTGTCGTAAAAGTGTCGTATGCACATTGGCAAGTGTCGTCAAGTGTCGTATGCACCTTACTAAGTGTCCCATGCATTTTTCTATGTGTTTATATGTGTTTTAAACCATTGAAACCATCAAAGAACATTTTACATGATCCCCAAGTCATATTGGAGGAAGAAACCCATCATTTCAAGTCCAGAAACACACTTTTTACTTGAAAAATAGACCATTTTGGGGGCATTTTTAAAAGGTAGCGCCCCCCTAGACATGCTTTGGGAGTCCTACCCCATAGATAAACGCCCCCTTTACCTTATTTATGGAGTGTTGATCTAGCACTACTACATATTGTAAAAATTCCGACGTTTTATTTGCAACGTTATGGACAAAATTGTCCATATTGTCGCAAAATAGAAGAAATTTATATAAAAAAAAGTTCATGTTGCCCGATAACGTCACAATTGCCACGTTAACGTCGGTCTTGCCACGTTAACGTCGGTCTTGCCACGTTAACGTCACTCTTGCCACGTTTTCCACTGGAACGTCACTCTTGCCACGTTTTCCACTGGAACGTCACTCTTGCCACGTTTGTGAAGATGTATGTCGCAATTGCCACGTTAACGTCGGTCTTGCCACGTTAACGTCGCTCTTGCCACGTTTTCCACTGGAACGTCACTCTTGCCACGTGTTCCACTGGAACGTCACTCTTGCCACGTTCGTGAAGATGTATGTCGCAATTGCCACGTTAACGTCGGTCTTGCCACGTTAACGTCTCTCTTGCCACGTTTTCCACTGGAACGTCGCTCTTGCCACGTTTTCCACTGGAACGTCGTTCTTTCCACGTTTGTGAAGATGTATGTCGCAATTGCGACGTTTGTGAAGATGTATGTCTCAATTGTGACGTGTTGGAAACTAGGTTTTCCCCTCCAACGGTCACCTTAGTATGTTCACCAAGTCAAAATACCAACGGTCACTTAGGACTTTTTTACGTCGGAATTGCGACGTTACAAAATCTATAAATATGTTGCATTTAACGGATGTTGCGACACATTTTTTATAATAATGATGCTTCAAAAAGGGTTGGGACAACTTCCAACACCTCCTTAATTACAACTTGACCTCCTTCATGCTTCATCACCATTTATATGAAGTGATACTTATTATTAGTGCTAGGTATATAATCAACGCCATAATTTTTAGAAGAGTTCAA